>JAODPA010116674.1:0-18718 GCA_025585075.1 Nepenthes mirabilis
GATTATAATATAAATATTATGTGAATTTTCTGTCGACAAAAGAGGGGAACTCCGCCGCGTCAAGATGACGATGATCAAGCGAAAAAGTCAGTGGCCTCATTTATCCCCTTCGCCACGCAACCTCCCTGATCCCTATAAATGAGACTACAATCGACGCCCTCTCTTTTTACAGTAATGTCAAAGTCGCAGCCTCGCTATATCGTATTGATGCCGCTATATTCTTCGATGAAGTGACCCTTGGGTTCTTGATTCTGATCCTTCGAGAAAATATCAAACCTTCATCGCCGCTGCAGTTATCGCCAAAGACCCAATTTCTACCATTTCTTCTGTGTAAAAAGGAGGAAACAGTGACTAAAAGGATCGATAGGGTTGAAGATGAAGTTCTGCAAGACATATCAGGAGTACATGCAAAGGCAAGAGAGAGACTTACCGGGTGTTGGCTTCAAAAACCTTAAGAAAATACTCAAAAAATGTAGGACAGATCTGCGTCCGGGTTATGGCGCTAACGACGGTGCTCTTGTCGCTTCTAATAGTCCGTCCCAATGTCCAGGTAAACAGGGTAGAAAATCCTTTTTCTTTTTTCATTTCTTCATTTGTTGCATGTTATAAGATTTTGTTGTTTTTCCAATTAGAGTCGTGTAATTTTTTTTTTTGAAGGAAACTTCATGTTTTTCCGCATTTAATTTTTGAGTTAAATCTGGATTGTATCTTGGACGTCAAGATTTCAAATCGTCGTAGTAGTCTGTATCCAGCATGTTGGGTTTTTGGTTACTCTCCATGTGGGTATCCCAATAAACGGAACGTCATTGAAAGATTGCGCGGAGTTCATGTGAGAAATAGAGTTCTCAGCCGGAATGTCGGGCTAAAGATCGCGTGCCCTCGGTGAAGCGGCTAAAGGGTAGCTAGACTACCAGGCCAAGGGGCTATCTGACTGGAGCCGAGGCCAAGGGGCGATCCGGCGGAGTCGAGTCCAAAAGGAGATCGGGCGGAGAGGCTGAAGGACGGCTGGATATCGAACTTCATAGACGACTAGACTGCCTAGGCCGACCGGACTGCTGAGTCAGAGGAATGATCGGAGTGCTTATGTTGAAGGATGACCGGCTGCCGGTTCCAATGACCCACATTATAAAAATGCAAGAAATGCGTTTTTAGGATCGTAAGTGCGGGAAATGCGTTTTGGGCCGGACATTATTATAAATCGCGCAAAGCACTTTAAGGTTTGCAAAATAAGAAACGACGAAAAACACTTGTAAAATCAGATAGTAGAGAGCGCCACCAATGAGAGAAAAGAGACAAAAGTGTGGAGACTTTTTGTTTTCTCTTAGGTTGGTCGGTTGTTAGTATTCTATTTCGGGGGCTTATATAACCAATTTTATGTGGTGAAACCCCCTATTTGCCAATAGAAATGTTGGCCGACTTCCACACCGGATATATCATATAATCCTTTTAGTGTATTGATTGAACATGATAGAACATTCATATTGTCCTCTGACAGAAAGAAAACTTTAAAATAAATTATTTTGGTGGCTGGCGGCCAATGGTGGGTTTGAGTTTATTCTGTTGCGCCGGTTGTGTATCCAAGCCGAATTCCCAACACAGCATAGGGAAGACCTCGTACTCATAGACCAGCCAAAAATTCCTGAAAATTAGAAATTTGGAGTTGGGGAGAGTTGGGGTACTAGTCTGTGGGTTCTCTTCTTATTGCAAACCACACAATGTAATAGTTATTCCTATCATGTTCTCTTCTTATTCATTTCTGAGAAATAATCACTTCATTACTATCTTATTCTTTTCTAATAACCAAATACATTATTAGGGATCACAACTTGCCCGCACGTCGGTCGTTAGGTATAAGCCTAGGAGAAGAGCTAGTGCAATTACGTGGTCCAAGACATGAAGGGCCTTTGAACGGAGAGAAGAAAAGCAAATAGCATTAGCCTGTTCCCAACCAAAAGAAAGGAGATTTTCAGATTTATCTGTTAGTTTTATTGATGAATATGGACATGACAGGGTTCATGTTATTCCTGGATGCTTTTAAATTAATAGATTCAAAGTTTCATGGTGACCTTTTCTTTTCCTGAGGGGTTGCCACTTGTGTTCCTTGTTTGTCTCCTTTGGGGATTTCTTTTTCCTGACTACGGATGGTTATTTTGCTGATATATTACTCCATGTTGGTTGAAATTAAGTAGGCAACTGATAGAAATTGTGTGTATTTCCAGTATGCGATGGAAGCTTTTTTCCATCCCTACTCATGGAAATGTCTGCCGTAGTAGGCTGCTTCAATGGCCGTGCACAGAAATTACTTGATGTACACTTAGCGACAGGCTTTAAGAAGTACTACATATGGTGTAAGCGTATGCTAGAAAAGGACCACTTTGCCTTGATTCAGGAGGGTCAGGACCTGGTTACTTATGCTATGATCAATGCCATTGCTGTCCGGAAAATTCTCAAGAAGTATGATAAGGTATGAATCTGTTAAACAGGCTCTGCAATCGGGTTAGATTCACTTGTGTTTTGTTGTGTACTAATTCCTAGTACAGATCCATTATTCGAAGCAAGGTCAAGAATTCAAATCTCGAGCACAAAAGATGCGTATTGAGTTCCTTCAGTCCCCATGGCTTTGTGAGCTTATGGCCCTTCACATCAATTTGAGTGAGAAAGAGATCGAGAAAAGAGAAGCGGCGGCATTGTTTGATCAGTGTGCCCTTGTTTTCACTGATGGCAGACCTTCACTGACTTGCAAGCTCTTCGATTCTGTCAAGCTTGATATTGACTTGACTTGTTCTATTTGCTTGGTACGTTTCGATGTCTTCTCTTTTCATACAAAGAAAATTGTACTACGGTAAGAGCGTGATTTCTAGATTACATTATACTGCATGGGTATGCCATTTTATGAGTTTGGGATCCTACTTCGTGAATTCGAGCAGTCGAATTGCGCCATCGGCGAAAACTGACCGCTTGGGTTCATTTGTATTATAAATTATAACCTCAGCTGAAACCGACCGCCTGGATTGGCGAAGCAGTGTCCCCAGCCGGCTCATTTTACCATGGTACCAAATGAAATAGGAGGCTTCCGGGAGAAGGGGAAAATGTTTGTGCCTTAGAAACACTGAATTTTGTGCCTCCAAATATAGCCCTGTACAGCTTCATGTTCAAATCATACATTTAGATAAGAAGAAATGCGGTAGAGGAAATAGGGTTAATTTTGTGCCATCCTTGATCAAAATTGATGAAAAGTGGCGTTAATTTTGTGCCTTTAAACTATCAGGACACAGTCTTTGATCCGGTGGCTCTTGCCTGTGGCCATATCTTTTGCTACATCTGTTCTTGTTCTGCTGCATCGGTGAGCATTGTGGATGGACTAAATTCAGCATCTCCGAAGGAGAAGTGTCCCCTGTGCCGAGAGGTATCGATTCTTTTACTCCATATGAGGCCTCATGCTCCTTAGCATTTGTCCCTACCGGTGCCTTTTCTCATCCTCCTAAGATCAACTAATTGATTTTCTGTATGGGTATATCATCTGACCTATGTTTTAAGTCCAAAACATCTTAGATATCATTTTTTATTATATTATCTTTCGATGACTACTGCTGTTTACTAAAAAATTATTCTTATTGTCTTTTTTTAATCAAATAATTTGTCTGTGGGATATACGTTAGTGGCTTATATTGAAATCTTTATTTCGGGTCACTTGCCAACCTTCCATTTCTGTACAATTTAAGTAGGTCTTACAACAATTCTATGAAACATTTCCTTTGAGTTTAGAGATACTTGGCAACAATCACATACACACCAGATGTGTTATCCCATCACTGCTAAATGGGGAATTGGTGGTTCTTTTAAACATTTGTATCATAGGAATTGAGCTCGTGCCTTCACCGTTGATGATCACATGTTTTATTTTCTGAATCATTTCTATGGATTCTAGGCCGGAGTCTTTGGCGGGGCAGTCTACATGGAGGCACTTAACATCCTATTAAGCCGAAGGTAATATCCCATCCGAAACACGGTCTACTCGATCTTTTTTGGGGCTGTTTTCATCCTTAGATTTTGTTATGAGGCTCAATGCTTTCATATTTCTGGGATCTCATTTGTTTTCGGAACTCTGTAACACTCGGACGGATGGTATTCTGAACAGGTGCCCGGAATACTGGGAGCGGCGTCTGCAATCAGAGAGATTGGAAAGGATTCAGCAGGTGAAGGAGCACTGGGAGAAGCAGTGCCGAGCATTCATCGGCGTCTGAGTCTGGTGGTTCCATCCGACGCGCCCGTGGTTTCCTTTTCCTCTCAACTTGATTTGGCATCCCAGTCCTTGACGTCGACAGAGTGGGTCTGCTGCGTGCTGTAAATATATGGGGGTGTTGATGGTCACCCGGGGCGTAGCAGCCTGTGCAGTGCCATGGCTTTGGAGTGAAATAAAAATTTGTTGCATTTAGATTTGCTAGGTGATTTCATAGAATATGATTGCTGAATTTCCTTCCAATCCACCGATATTTTTAATGTTAATCAGTAACCTCTGCATTTTTCGAATGATTATACTCACAAATGTAGATGTCTGAATATAAATATAAACTAAAACCTAAAATCTTCTAAAATTCTAAAATCACATATTTTCATCAAGGTGTGAGACTATACAGTTTAAAGTTGAGATATTTTTCAGGAGTATCAAGACTAATTTTAATATAATTAAATAACCATTTTTAAAAAAGTTTTACGATAAATAAAAGATGACAAAATTTTGTTATATCTCACATCCGCAGTTTCCCATGATACCACCAATATTTCCATCAATCGTTATGCCACTTTATATATAATTGACAAAGCTCGTTCAATCATCCAATTTTAGTTGTTTTTGCCTAGATTTAATGTGTCTAAAATCAAGACATGGATCCAAGGGCACATTTACGAGCCTTTCAGCGGTGGTGAGACAGTGATCAGCCGTCGATGGTCTAGATCAGGACACATGGAACCATCACACCCACAAATCCGGGTATCAAATCCGAGGTCACCCTAAATTTTATAGGCAGGCAATACTCGAACAAGCAAGCACACATAAACAGGTTAATAATTCATCCAACTACCCAAATTCTGACTTACATGGAATGCCTCCCTACAAACAGTTATATAACACCAAGATTCACCAAATAACATGCTTTCCTCAACGTCTAATTTTTGTTTGAACAATGGTGGTACAGCCACATTAAGAGAAAGAAGACACCCTCAGTAAAGTCGCAGGCACCGGAAAACAAGTGGCTCATAAGAAACTCACCAGCAGATACTCGTCTTATTCCCCGGGGTGTAAATTACTTACTCGGCGAGGCTTCCACCTTCTGCCCCAAAGCATCTCCATCCTCCTTGTTCTGATCTTCTGATTTGGAAGCTTCTGTATTCTCAGGTTCCCGATCTTCAGGCTTCATAAATTCATCTACAGAAGAAAGAAAATACTCTTTTTATTTGTAAGGAGGCAAAACATAAGATCAACTAGCCAAGCCTTTTAGAAATCATAGAGAGAACGAGATGCAGAGAAACCGACCCAAACATGTTAGTGCAACAAAACACCTGTTAATGTCCAACAGGAACAAAATATATTATATGGCATAACATAAAAGGCACGGACAAACATCATGGATGGCCAAAATTTTCTCAATAGACAAACCTCCGCATCCCCTGGAGCCTTCCGCTCTCAAAGACTAACACTTCATTTTCTAGGAAGGGAAAGGATTGGTGGGGGGATCGTGGATGAAACAGTGAATATTAGTATCAAACGCAAAATATCTTTTCGCAAAACAAAACTTAATAAACTGCAGGAGAAGTATTGGCTGACATATTGCATCTATGGAATTATTGCAATTTTGTTATGGCATCGAAAAATATATATCGGGATTGACTGTTCAGATATACATCAGCCTATATGCATATAGCGACCAATGTTTCATTCCAGGTGGGGATCACATCCAAGTCTTTACTCAGGGCAAGCAAGATATACAACTACCAGGCCATATCTGTTATCCCCATTCTTTTTAGTTCTTTCTTACGATATCTATTAAATCCATTAAACTGCTGGCTGCATGGCAAAGACTTTGATCCTAATTACCAAAACAAAGCAGTGCCAACATGAGAAAAGGAAGAGCTTTGAATGGTTTGTAAAATAATGTAAAAAGGAAACATAAGGGAAAAAATTTAAACCAAAGCAATCAGTCGAAAGTTTGAAGCAATTAGATGTAATTGTTAAGGCCAAACTCGAAGTATTTTTCTTCTCTATTCCACATAATTCAGAGAACCAAGTTTCTGTTAGAGAATACAATCAGCAATCTGAACTCAAAGCGTACAAAAATGGTATGAAAAGGGCTATTCTCCCCAAATAGAATTCACGGAATATTTTAAACAAGCATATTTGAAACCCTTGTGTGCGACAGTATGAGAAGGGGGGGGGGGGAAGAGGTCTCAAAGCAGTTACCTTCATCATCACTGTCTTCAATATCATCACCACCCATGCCTTCCATGTTGCCGAATTTCTGCAAATATAAATCTCAATAAGATAATTACAACTGAAAATAGAAAGAGCCAAAAAACAATATCATTCTTTTGATTCATGTACCGAGAAATCCATCCCACCCATATCAAAGTCCGCAGGACCTAAGCAAAAGAGCATTTGTCATTTGATTGCAATGAATAAACAACTAAGATGGCAGTGCATAATAACTCAAGCAGATGAACTAAACTTGAGATAAGACATACCACTATCATCATCTTCATCAACCCATTTGTCCCAATCAACTTTTATGTAATGTGGAAGCTTGCCATCACCACGCAAAAGTTTCTTCCACCACTTCTTCTCTCCCTTCTCCACCACACAGAATATACTCCTGACACCAATATTTATTTTGCTTTCCTGAAAGAACAGATGGGTCAACTTTGGGATTCTTAAGAAAGTAATTGAATGCTACAATCAAGCTAGCAACCACATTCGAAGCACTATTTGTCCTCGTAGGGATTGTAGAGGATTAATGACTACTCATATTTCCAGTTGCAAAACCGCTTGGAATAGTTGTATATTTCCATTCAGAATACTTGTTATGTTTGGGTTTATCCTAGCGTTAGGACTTCATCCTACATCCCTCCATTCCCTCCTGTTCTTCTCCACAGTTAAATGAGTGGCTGATAGGCCCTACACAATCAGTGCATCAATTCCAAGTAATATAATACAGGTTTCATCAACTTGCATCACTTTGCCGACTTGGGGAGATGCATCCTTGGCATGGGACACAATCCATTAATATTTATTGCAAAAATGGCGAAACAGGCAATATGAAACTCTCTCTCTCTGCATGTAAATCTGTAGTAAATTGCATTTGGAAACACAGAAATGAAGTGGTCTAACCATCTGATGTTTCACCTATACTAGAAAGGAAATGCATTTCATATCATAAAAGATAGTTCAGTACAAGAGGCTCCCACATCCATTTGATTTAAAAAGTGTCAGCCAGAGTGCAACTTTATCCCTGCAATATACGGAGTGTGTTTCTATGGTTTAAATAGTGACCTCTAGTTTAAAATTTAGCAAACTTATTGGTCGCACCAATGTCACCCTTTTAAAGGGAATGGATTTCTTTCCACGATAATTTTATTTTGCAACAGACAGTTCTTAGTAGTATTCGCCCTTATCTCTCCAGTCAAGTAATTATCACCATGTATGCTCCCTCATTCCTCAGGTTGAAAATGAATAGTAATATCACTAACTGACATCACTGGTGGATCTGGGAATTTTTTCAATGAAATCAGAAGACCTTAGTAAACTCACATGTAATGCAGGTATTGTAAGCATAAGTATGTAATTTTTTAAGATTTCCAAATTGTATTCGCCATATTAATAGGGTAAAATACACTGATTCAATGGGAATTAGTCATAGTGTCTTACACATCCAAATGTCCCAATAGGATGGAGCCTAAAAATAAAAAGCAACTCGAATTTCACCACAAAGGAATTCCAATTTATCAAATAAAAGTCGCTGTCTCAATCATACTCCAATTCACCCCCCCTCCCCAACCTCTCTCAAACAGTAAAATACACTGATTCGATGGGAATTAGTCGTAGTGTCTTACATGTCCAAATGTCCAAATAGGGTGGAGCCAAGGAAAAAAAAAAAACAACTAAAATGTCATCACAAAGGCATTCTGATTTACCAAATAGATGTTACTGTCTCAAGCATATTCCAATTCACCCCTTCCCCCACCTCTCTCAACCTCTGGCTCTCTTGTTAACAAGTTCGTATGTGATCTCCCGTTGCTCTCTCTATAAGGAGCAAGATGACAAGTGGTGATTGCAATTCATAACTTGCGTAAGGACTCCTTTCCCTCATCCATGAAGTCTAGCAATTTGACTATACTGGAGGACAGGAGATACAGTTGATTGAATTGTTGCTGTTAAACATGATTTGATAGTGGTCTTTTGTTTATGTGGAGGATAACTAGAAAGGGCACAATATCAGCAAAATTAGAAGCCACCAATGTGGAAAGGCTTGGGAAAGTAATACATTGGATGACAACCCAGGATACAACAAAACTTAAAACCCTAGAAATCACATCTAAGGGAAGCAAGGATAACAAGCAGTCAGGCTTAACAACTCATTGATCGAAGATCAAAGGACCAAAGATTACATAGGCAATGGTAAAATCCCAGACTAAAAAGGAAACCCAATAGAAATTCATTAAAATAACAACTAAATAAATCCTAAAGATAATATTTCTAACCAATAATAATCAGATATGATTATCTAAATCTAAACAATTAAAAAACCTAATATATAAAAATTACAATAAATATCAATAATAAATGAATTCGTCAACTTAAACAGTTTTGAAGGCATCCAATTGTATCAGATTACTGAAAAACTCCTGTTCAATTGCCAAAATAAGAAGACTCCACTATTCAACACCAAATCCCAAAAACAACCAATAATTGCAAGGATATAATTGATGTTCTGATCTTTTCTCAATTGCCCTCGTCACTGGCAATTACTCCATGTGCAACAACTATATATTTTC
Organism: Nepenthes mirabilis; assembly: GCA_025585075.1. NCBI lineage: Eukaryota > Viridiplantae > Streptophyta > Magnoliopsida > Caryophyllales > Nepenthaceae > Nepenthes > Nepenthes mirabilis. The sequence continues at coordinate 9,046 of JAODPA010116674.1, forward strand.
TTTTTCCTTTCGCATATAATTTTTTCCCAACCACTGGAGGACACAGATAACATATTTTTAAATGAGCCAGAGCAATCATGCCCAGAAATGTAGTTCTGTAAGTAAAAGTACCTACCCATATGTTTCAGTAATTATAGACTAAATCAATTGGTAGGATTATTTATTTCTAATCATTTTGTGTAGGCCGAAAGGAATGGCAGTTGATTAGATTCTGGTCCCGGCAGCCAAACCCAAACCCAATATTTTAAACCCAAAACCCAAGCTATTATACTTCGATTTTATGTAAAACCTCAATTTCTTGGATTATGCTTAAACCCAAATCCAACCCAAAACGTTTTTCCTTTTTCACTGCCAAAGGGGGGGGGGGGAGAGGAATAGATATTTGACAATATTAAATAAGCATTCAACTTTGAATGCACGAAACTTAAAAATAGCATATAAACTTTAAAGGCCTGAGATACCTAAGCTCTTGTATGCTCCTCGTCAATAGATATGGAATTAAATGTCTGTAGTGCATTTTGTTCGTATCCTCCACCAACCCACCTATCAATTGAGTCACAGACTGCAACTGACACCAAGTAAACATTCAACTAATACCGAGTTGTGATCAGTTGAAAGGTTAAAATACCTTCCACTAAGCACATTTTTTTAGAAAAGGCTCTAAAATAATCATGATGATTGATAAAAGAAAACATTGGAACAGAATGTCAGAGTCAGCAACTAAGAAAGGTATGAAACCAGAAGATTTTGATTTCACTGACAGATGATACAATTTCATATATTTCCAATACAAAAAAATATTGTGCAACATATACAATACAACATGTTCATATTGTACAGTCTAGCAAATATTAATACACTACGAGAAACTGCCAATTGTTCGATATGTTAACTTGTTCTCATTTTGAGTTTGGGAATACAATTTCAGCCTTATATGCATTTTTAAGAATCATCTCAAAACTGAAAATCTATTGTTCATATCTTGGTGGTTGGAACAACTTCCCATTATATTTTCTTTTAAACTTATGACGTTGATTTTGATGATGAGATTTTCCAAAGTCTTGCAATGAAAAGCACTGGATTTCACATGCCCTTGTTAGCATGTTACTTCTCGTGTCTCCAAGTCTTGTCCATGATTTTGGTGGGCAGTTGGATCTTTTATGTGGATGATAAGGTAATGATGCCATGTTCTGTTAATACTTAATTTTAGGGCATAATATCCTACCAGAATTAGGTAGGGCAGGAGTGGTGGTAAAATTCTAGTTGCATCTGATTGCCCTCTCATAAACCCTTTACATAAGTTTGCATGAGAGGTTCATTATAATTACATGGGTTTATTTTGAAGACAGAATTTGACTATTGTCAGGGTGAGCCGATGACACAAAGGAATAGAAGAACACACACTTTCAAGTGTTCATCTATGTTAACCATAGGGTTTGTATAACCGTGGGAAGTGGAAGAAATCACACCTTCCCCTTTCTCTTCATTTTGTGACATAACAAGAAATTACAATAAACAAAATGAATACATAAATGAAGGAAATGGAATAAAATAGAATAATCTTCCCCTTGATTTGCTGCAATTACAATCTTGCTCATTCTACATCCCTTGATCTACACTAATTGGTAACTTTCATGTTTACTTATTTCCTTAACACTCCCCCTCAAACTAGTGTATAAATATAGTTTAAATCTAGCCTGGAGCAAGTGAAATTCAGCCAACTACCAATAAAAGGCTATATGAACATATTAGCTAATTGATCTCCAAACTTTACGAATAATATTCATATAACATAATTTACGATTTTGTCTCGAAGAAAATAGCAATTAACTTCAATGTGCTTAGAACTCTTATGAAATATTGAACTGAACGCGATATGTATTCCTACTTGATTACCACAAAACAACAGCATAGGTGTAGGAGGAGAGCAATATAAGAGAGCAAATATTGTAATTACCAATACGGCATTCTTGTACTCAAAACCCTATTTCCTAGGGAAAAAAGTTGTAACCATGCTTGCTCACCCATAGTGCAGGACAACACCTTATATTATGTTTCGGCACTTGATCTTGCATGAAATATTGGATTGGACATGATATTTATTCAACTTTATGGTCATAAAAAATGGTAGGAGGAGAAAACCCAATTTCTTAAACGAAAATGTCGTGACAATGTGAGCTAAGTTCACTCATAGTGTGGGCTATCATTCTATATTCTACTTATGCACTTAATGTTATTACAATTGTTTACTTTTTACTTTTCCATAAAATAAGATTGCTACTGAGAAAGGTACAGTACCCCATAGTAGATCGACAATTGGAAGAAGATCTTGTGTAGTCTATATCCATAAATCTTTCTACCAAAAGATGTTTGTTTGATCTGTGTAGTATTTCCAGTCTTAGAGCCTTTTTTATATATTTAATAATGCACATAACAGTTTTTTGGTGGGTAACTCAATGAGCTTTTAGATAGTGACTCATTGCATTAACTACATATGAAATATAAGGTCCGGTGAAAGCAAAATAATTCAATTTTCAAACAGGTCAACAATACTGACCTAGATGTTCAAACAATTGTCCTTCATCCATTAGTAGCTTCAAATTATGGTCTATGGGAGTATCTATCAAACGAGTACCAAGGCCAGTCTCATGTAATGGATCAAGACCGATTTACCCCTTTCCAAGATCTAGCAACTTCTATCACTGTAACGGAATTTTCTAAAATCTTTTGCTAGTAATTGTTATTGTAGGAACTGCTTCAAATGCATGAACTTATCTACAAATTTCCAATGATAACAGTATCCTGGACATAGACTAAAGGATAGTATAACCCGTCTTTTTCTGAACACGAAATACTATGAGGTCTTTACAATAACATTGTTCACCTAATTCAAGGATAACCTTTGAAAACTTCCCAAACTATGTCCTGGGTGACAGCTTGAGACCATACAATGCCTTCTACAATCTATAAACAAAATTTTCATATTCCCTCTGAGCAACAAACCCATAGGTTGCTGCATGGAAACTTTTTCAATCAAAATCACCATAAAGAAATGACATTTAACATCCAATTGAAAGGGATAATCAAAGTTAGCAACAATAGAAATGATAATCCAAGTGTAAAGGCATCTTGGCAACAAGGGAGAAAGTTCCATCATAATCAATACCGTAGGTTTGTCTATAGCCTTTAGCAACCAATTGGGCTTTTAGGCGGTGGGCAGAGCCATCTGGATTAAATTTTAGGTACAACCAGCCACTTGCAACAAACAGTACAGATGTCATGTGGTAAAGGAACAAGCTCCCGTGTTTCATTCTTATGTACCGCTGCCATTTCTAATTCCATAGTTTTAATCCATCCATGATCAAATAACGCATCCTTTAGGGCCAAGGGATAACCACACTAAAAAGCTAAAATGTTAAACACAAAAAGGACGGCGACAAAATCAACAGAGATATGTTGGGTAAAAGGGTATTTTATGACACAAGTACGTTTACCTTTAATAAGAGTCATGGGTAGAGACTTAGAATATGTAGGTGCGAGTCCGTAGATGGCAAAGATGTTCGAGGAGACACAGCAATAGGCAGTCTGTGTGATGGTGTAAACTTGTGATGCAACCTGTGTGATGGTGTAACTAGACCAGCTGACCAGTAGGAGGAGGAGAAGAGGAGATGACAAACGAAGGCACATTGGGGTTAGAGTAGGACACTAATTGGAAAATAGGGAATAGATATCAAAGCATGAGCTCCCACATGGGGCTCTCTTGAGAAATGTGGTGTGGATACATCAAAGGCAACATCCGCACTTAACACTTAAAGGAAAGATTGTGCAATCAATAAGCTTTTTATGTGTGTGAATAATCAAGAAAGACACATTTAGTAGATCTTGTGGAGCTAGCTTATCAGAGCCAAGGCCATCAGCATAGTACACACCCACAAACCCTCAAAGGCAGCCAAAGGATGGTGGGGATGGAAAAAGAAAAGAAAAAAAAAGTGAGGCTTCAATAAAAACAAAGGATGGAATACAATGAGAATGCCGTCACTCCAACACTATCCGGAGACATGCATGTGGCACATAAGGGCTCATGTAACTTCCAACAAGTGATGCCTTTTGCATTCATCAACCCTATGTTTTTTCTTTAGGAGTATACACACACGAAATCTAATAAAGAATGCCTTTAGAAGCAAGATGAGGTGGTGTACTCATATTCTTTGGCAATATCAGAGAAAAAATCTAAATTTATGTTTAAGCCGAGTTTTGATATAGGCTCAAAAATTGGAATATGTAAAGTAACTCAAAGCAATTTTTCATCTAATAAATCCAAGACATACAAGAAAAATTATCCTAAAAAATACCAAAATACTTTTTTAAGTGGAAATATGAATTGGTCACCATACATTGGAGTGGGCTTACTTAAATGGTTTAGTGACACTTCTAGAAGGAAATGGCACGATGATGCTTGCTAAATTGGCAAGCTTCACATGAAAGAAATGAGACCGCAAACCTTTAATTTGACACTTTAGAATGGGCAAAAATGGATATCCCAAATGACAATGTCACAGCATAGGAGAGGTTGTAGACTAGAGGGCTCGAGGAGAGGCAAGATGTCTAGGTTATATAGATCACTTGTGTCCTTGTACTAAACATCTTCTATGTTTTGAGATCCTGAAATATGAACATGGAAGGATAAAAACTAACTTAATCAACATTAGGGCCAAGATTGATATTGCTTGAACCGGCAACATTAGTATGAGAACCATTAGAAAGGATAACACATTTAGAAGAATCAACATGGTGAAAATTAAGAAAGGAGATGGTCAAACCGATCATTTGTTCATTGGCTCAAAAATCAACAATCTAATAAATTGTGAGTGGAGAACAAAAGACAATGGGATGTAGTATCTAATTGTGTAAGAGTGTCCGTGAAAGTAGTGCTTTTATGAGTTAGGAAATCAGTATACTCATCTCGTCTTACACATATGAAATCAGTATCTATAGTAGGAACAGCATTAGATGAAGAGTGAGAGATTTCCACTGAAGAAGTTTGGTGCTTAGACCTACACAATTTGCCATGCAAAACCCAACAATAATCGACAAAGTGACAGTTGCAACCACAATGAAAACATTTCCAAGAGTTTTGACTTCCTGAGCGACAACCTCTTCTCAAATCAAGGCCACTCAATGAACCAACTTTAGACTCTCGTCAACTTCGGGTAGCATGTCCTCCCTGAATGGAACTAAAACCACCCTAACCAATAAAAATAGTTCAATCGCCAGTAGCAGAATTGTTTAAGAGGGTAGAGTACTGAATGCAAGAGAATGCCTCAGCAGGCGATGGATGTTCTTGGCCACCTAATATTTGAACCCAGACTGCACTAAAACCATCTGGAAGATTAGTAAAGAACTTCATGATGTCAACATCCTATCATTGTTGTAGCACTCGACCCCTAATTTATACTAAATGGCATTAGTAGACGAGTAGATTGGATTGAATTTTTCAAAATGATTTTGTGTTCAAATGAAAAATCAAAGTGTTCAAGGTAAGAGGGTCAGCGCCTATCCTACGCTTATGCAACGCTCAAGCATAACTAGCAGTACAGGAGGCAGTCATGCGCGTTGGGGATGCAGTGTTCGTGCGCAGTGGAGGTACACTCGTGCGTAACTAGCAGTAGTAGTGCTTATGCGTGGATTGAAGGGCGTTCATGCATGCATGTGATGTGATGCCAAACACCAGATGGGCAACCTATTAGCACTTGTGCACCAGTCTTTCTATTTAAAGCAATCCTTCACATTTTGGGTCATTTTGGCTAAGAACTTGAGATTGAGATAGAAGATATAGAGGAGGAGAGAGAAAGTAAAGAAGTTGATTTTGAGGCTACTTCGTAAGAGATCTTGGTAATAATCTTGGTAATATTTGGTTTTAAGGGAAATACACCTAACCCCATCCTTTGTTTGTTATTATAATCTTTCAGTTATTTCTTCTATATTTACATGCATGTTGTCCTTTGATACATCTATTCCACTTATTTTTGCCTGGATATTAAATTTACTTTCAAGTACGAGGTTTGGAGGCTTATGCCTATATTTATGAAATTTGTTAAGAAATCTTGAAATCCTTGGACATAAGTTCTCGCATGTCATTTTATGCAAGTATTTTGATGAAATAATTTATTTTGAATTTGAAAAGTTATTTGTTTCGAAAGTTGGGAAAATTCCAATATATGTTATTGTTGTTTTTCGTTTTAATGAAATAAGAACTGTTGTAAATAATTGATAAAATATATTCAGACATACTCTAGCATAATATTTGCAATTGCAGGCCGTACCTAACATTCATGGGTTTGAAAAACGATATTTGATCCCATTTATAGGGAATAATACACAGGTGACCCACCCATAGGTTGCATATAGCCTAGGACTATGGGGAAGCATTCATAACCCGATCTTTGATATTTGGCTTTTATCGGTGAGATTATTACAAATAATTAATTCTTATATTTTTATCGACATATCATCATTTTCGGCATATTTGTATTCAATTACCATTATCCTTTCTTATGTTTTTCATATATATCCACGTATATAAATTATATATACTTTGTTGAGCATTAGGCTCACCTTACAATTTTCCTAACCTTATAAATTAGCGGGTGTATATCTCTTGCAAGATAATGAACGGAGGGATGATTTTGGAAAAATCGTTTAGGATGTTATATCATCATTATAGTTGTATCTGACTTTTGTATGTGGGTTAAACTTTTCATAACATGTAGTTCGTTATAAATAGTTGATGATTCACCTTATTTATTTGGATTACCATTGTGCATGTGGTTTGATTTAGCACCACTTTCAGTTAGAAGTCATTTGTTTATCGGACTTTGTCTATTTATATTGGGTTCATCAAACAGAATTTGTCATAGGGTCACATCCCAGTATTGACTTAAAGTTTTGTTTATTATCATATTTTTATAATTTCGGATAGGGAACGTGACTTGTTTTGTCATAGCTTTTAGATTCAAAGAATGTCGAAGATGTATATTCTTTTTTTTTTTCCGGTGGATGGCAAAAATTTAGTTGTATAAAGCCACACTAAGGAAGGCCAAATTAACATTTGCAAACTTCAAAAATGAAAGTAATATTACCTACGTTGAAGTACAAATTTGCAATGCTCCCAAACGGCCTGTGCAAAATCAAGAAAGCCTCTATGCTAGCCAGACTCAATCCAAGGATGGCATTGTCTACTTGATCCCATTGATCATCGAGATGAGCAGTGAAATCGCCTTAATCGGAGAACTTAGAAGTTGGTATAAGCCTCCCGGTTATCAAATGCTGGAATCGGATTTTACCACAGGGAAATATCTCAACAGATCTTGCCCAATAAGTGTAATTTTTATCATTTTATTTTCCAGGGTCATAGCTCTTACAAGGTTGAATGTATCCAATTTTCATGACACAAACAACTGGAACCAAATGCATGCCCAAAAAGCATTCCAATGGATTCTCACAAAATGTCACTTGCACACCAAAATGACAAGGGAGGCGCTCCCAAGCAAAACTGGCAATTAATACAAAGGAGGTTCACTATGCCACAGCAAAATGACAAGGGATTATAAGAACAACAGAGGAGGCCCAGTATGAACGTGAGAAGGTGATTCAAAGCTCTAGTGCTTTGATGCCATGTTAATGTTAGGGTATGTATGAACGTGAGAAGTGTAATAGATAATTCATTCCTTTCCTTTTCTCTTTATTATATACAATAACAAGATATTAAAATAAAGGAAATGAATACATAAATGCAGGAAATGGAATAAAACAAAATAATTTTTTTTTTATTTCCTCCGGTCATAATCTTACTTATTCTGCTTCCCTTGAACTACTGCAATCGGGATCTTGCTTATTTGCTTATTTCCTTAAGAACATAAAACAAGAGCATCTTTTGTGGAATTAAAATTGTTTTGCACTTAGCACAAAATTATGCTCACGTAAGCAATAGCAAATATGTCATAGTTACAAGAGTCAATCCATTGCATAAAGGATTTACTTTAGAAAGATCAGTAAAATGTCTTGAAGAATAGAAAGTCTGCAAGCTGTTGCAGAGCATAAAAGGGCAGAAAAGACCAAAACGACAAATCAGAAGGATTCTATCATTTCATGTAAAGGTTATCATGATACACCACAATTAACAATGGAGCTAAAGAGAACCAAAGCATGCCATGAGCTATAATATTGCCAAGAGCCTAAGCTACACATTTTCAAGCTAATGAGCACCAAAATGGTTTTTTTTTTTTTTTTCCTTTTTGCTAAACAAGTAGAAACATGTTTAGAGTGAAGCAAAACCATCTCCTACACATTAAAAATGTTTGAGATTACAAGATCTAACACAGTAAAAAAAACCATCCACGTAGAGAAATAGAGTCATAGGAACCCAGTTATAGCATTGAATGTGAATTACAGAAAGGGATATGAAACCATAAACATAGAAGGATAGTTAAGATCTTGTTGATATTCCCCATTTGTATTCTGGAACACAAAGGTAAAGACAACTCAAATCACACAAATGAAAAAAGGAAAATGGCATGAATAGGACAAACACAACTTACCTCTACATTAACCTTGTCAAAAAGATCTAATTTCAGTTCATAGAGGTGATTTTCAGCTCCTGCACTGGCAGAAAAAGTGAAAGTTCCTTCTGGATCCAGGTTAACCTTCGAATTCTTAGCATCTGGCAACTGCACTGTAAGATACACTTTGTCTACCCTCTGAGCCCACTTTACCTCAGGATGACGACTACAATAACCAATTATTTCAAGTAACTCAATGGACAAAATAGTGTCCAAATCACAAAAAAATCAAAAAACAAGTCTCTGATAGAAAATAATATCCAGCATCAGAAATGGATGCCATATGAATGCAGAGACAAAACTGAATTCGCTTATAAGGCACTTTCTAAGAGGGTAGAAAACCTGAACATCGCCATCGTTCATTTTACAACTTCAAGAAGAAGAAAAGAAGATGTCAATAGCCTGAGTACAATTTCATCTATCAACATGGAAAATGTGATAGAAGTGTAGAAAACTACACAACCCTGAAAAGTTATTTTGGTTCACTCGTGGAACAGAAAATAACAGAAATAAAAGCTACTCAAGAGCGTGGGAATATCTAGTCACCTTTTATGTGACCAGTTTTCAATGATTCTTCCTTTACATGAATTGATCATATGCAAAACTTTCATAATCAAAGCAGGTTGGGAAAGGATGTCAAATTGCAAAATGTAATAGATTCTCGCCAATAAGTAGAGATTTTCTAGATTTTCTCACTTTACATTGTCATTAAATCAAATAAACAAAGATTACCGTATGAAAATTTTTTTTACAAAATTCTACTCCCCTGGGTGGTTTTTTTAAACTCCCTAAATTTTTGTTTCAATAAAATTTTAAAGAATTTATTTACTATAAACAAAACAAAAGTTCTCCTGACATTACACAAAATTTAGTGAACATGGTATAAGTAGAAAATTGAACTTTTTGAGGTCAAATGCACAAGATCAGTTACAAGCAGAAATCACACAAACAACTCATGCTCTGTTTTGCACGGCAGATTAAACACGATAATCCCTTATCACATACCATTACAAGAATTCACTTTTCTTCCCCAAACAATAGAAAAAAAAAAAACA
>JAODPA010116685.1:0-18716 GCA_025585075.1 Nepenthes mirabilis
TATATATATTTTTTTATTTAAACATGTGACTTTTAAGTCAAAATAAAACGACATTACTTCTATATCAGGTATCTCTCTCTATTATTGAATTAAACAAATTGAAAATAATGCTATTTAGAATGCTAGTGGAAAATAATATATTGAATTCGTATAATGGAGGCAATTTAATGGCAAGAGCATGGTGGAAAACTACTGTGCAACATTTGTTGAGGCCAAAACTAATATATTTTGGATGCCATTGTAAAACTTATATTATATATACATTGGCATGAGCAGAATATATTTACAGCATTAATATAGAAGGGTATGCTGAGAAGTTGATATTATGGCAAATATAAACTCATGATGAACAAAATACATCTTTAAATCAACTACAAGAAATAATTTAGAGTGTATAAAAAGTAAAAAAATATATGGTTAAAAATTATACAAGGATCAATCAGCTATCTAGGAAATCTGACTTTGCTAAACTATTTTTGGATTAAATAGCAAATCTAAATCACAAATTGGTAGGTCAAGATTCTCCTTTATAATCCAAACAAGCAATTGGAATTAATGCAGACTGGCTTCCTCTCATATACCATGGCTGATGTTGATGAAGTAGACGAGCCAAAGATTGACTTGTGTGATTTCCCCACATCCACTATAAAATGCGATAAATGATATGGAAAGAAATAAACATAACTCAATTGTCTCTAAAATCTATCGGGTTAAATAAAATATAGGTATCCGACTTATCATCCATAAAGTCTTCAAATTAGTTTCCATGATTGAAAAAGATTCGGAAGTCATTCATAATATGGAGGTAATTTTTACTTATGATACTAAATACGAAGAGTAAAAAGAAATGAACTTATAAACTACTAAAATCTAAATAAAAGATTTTGAAAGATATTCTGTGTATAATTAACCTAATAATTATTTTGAATATCTAGATTAAATCTAAAAGAAAATCCAAAAGTAACCTAAAACAAATTGAAAACGTACTATTTTTTGACGTCTCCCTCAAAATCAAGATGTATCCTAGACACCGACTAGAGTTTAAAATTTTTTCGTGAGTTCAGCTAGCAAAGACACGACGACCTACTGGTTTGTTCTTAACAATCTCGTATCCTGAATGAACATTAGAACTTTTTTTTGTGAAGAAGAATCCACATTCAATAGAGCAGGAAACTGTAACAGAGCAAAATTGAAGGAACACCCATTGATATTTGCAAATAGAAAACAGAACCCCACATCATCAACCAGGCATGAGCATTGATTTGTGCCGTCAATTGATACTGAAATTGAAACATGTCATCATTGAGCAAACAGAAACCTTGGTCTCTTGCACTCACAAAATTCATAGTAGCGAGGAAACAGAATAACAAAGAGCAATATCCTGCCACTCACAGTTACGGGCATTGCTCACACACTCGCTTGATGCACCTCATGAAAAATCCTCGAGAACGTACGAGGTCCTCACAAGCATGTGGGGCTACAAAAGTACTTGTGGAATTAGAAACAGAATGTAGAACAGAGGAGGAAATTTGGGTGAGATCTTGCCAGCGATGTGTGGCACCCACAGGATATTGTCTGCGGGAAGTCAAAAGACTTTGTATTGATATTTGATGGATCAAACAGAAGAAATCTCTAATACAATGTTAACATAAAGTGGATTTTATAGAATTTGTTTAATTATAACTTAGAACAAATATGAATTTATAGACAACATGAACCTAAATAAGGAACATATCTTGATGGATATTCTTTCTATAATTAACTATATATTATTCTGAATATCATGATATAATCTATTTAGAATAACAAATAATCTAAACAAATCTACCACTAAGCATGTTTGGATTTGAAACTAAAATAAGAATTGTGGAAGTTTTTCTCTTAGTAGCAAATGAGTTAGGTGGGTATGAATAACAGTTCACTGGTGCTTGCAAAAAAGTGGGAAGAATTATCCATTGACTTGATATTCATACATGTCTCTGTTTTAACATTATTTTTGTGACGGAACAGATTTTTTTTTTTCTCAAAAGCTTCAGTCAAGATAAAAATAGGGCTAATTTACAAGGTAAGACTTCTGCAGAAATTTCGATAGAGTCGCCTTTGTAACTGAATGAAATTCCAAAAATACACCCTGTATGATCAACTATCACAACCACACAACTATCAATTATCCACAATTCTTCCTACAACATTCATACACAAGATCACATGTGCCATCCATGATATAAATTTATAAAAGCGTTAGCTACACTAACAGTTTAATATCGAGATGCCGTCTAAGACCTGTACAGTATATCCAAAAGTTTAGAGTGGAAGCTAAACTATTAACTTGTAGAAACATAGTTTTTTCTTTTACTATCACATACATCATATGCATTCTATACAAAACCCACATGTGTATGAAAATCCATAGATACAAGATCAGTATACAAAATCATATGATCTAACAAGTCTTTACGTCAACAGGGTCTCCCAAAATGGCTCCAAAATACTTTAGGTCCTCAAAAGTCTTAAGAAATTTCTTTCGCTTACTCTTTCTCGTCGAGCACTAACTCTACTGTCTCATCTGAAGGGAAAAAATAATAAAACAGTGAGTCAATGCCCAACAAGGTACATACATATGATCGGTAAAATAATGATACAGAACGGTCATATAACTGTGCAGAAACAGAACAATTAAACTGTAATCGGTAAACTGTAAAGTGTAAACAGTAACTGAAATCAGTACACTGTAAATTGTAAACGATACACTATAAACTGTAAATTGTATACTGTAAACTGTAAATGATACACTGTAAACTGTAACATGTACACTGTAAACTGTAAATGATACACTGTAAATTGTAAACTGTAAATGATACACTGTAAACTGTAACATGTACACTATAGACTGTAACATAGCATAACGGTAACAGACCCTGTCAGTATACTCTACTAGCTAACGGGGTAAATAATCGAGGATAGATTATATTCAGTCCACACAATCCAAGGTCTATCACTGTAACATGTATATCCCATCTCGAGGGATCTCTATATTGTATGCTACCCGAAGGTAGGCCTGTAACTGTGGTTTCTTATGATTTTAACGTCCCGAGAAAGGACGGACCACACATAATTCTATGGACAGAGTTATACTCGATTACCACCATAAAATCCTAATGTGATGGAATATATTTTTTTTTTTTGATTCTGTCATTCATAACACAATTGAAAACCCAAACTAAACCAAATAGGTGCAACATAAGATCACAGATGCCATCTAAGACCCATATACTTTTAACGATAATAAGTATAGCGGAAGTTATTCTAATACTTGCGGAAGCATTTATATTCATTCCAAAATATTCATTTCCGAGTACATAGTCAAAAATGTTTAACCATAGAAGTCCATTAAATCATTACAATAATATTTCTCCAAAATAAGCTTCCGAGGTCTTTAATAATCCTTTAGACAAGCTCTAATCACTCCAACTTGTCAGGCACAAACTCTAAAACTTTATCTGTAGGGAAAAAAATATAAAACAGTGAGTCGAGGCCCAACAAGGTACATGCACATGAGTAGTAAAACGATGATACAGAACGGTCATGTAACTATGCATAAACAGAATGGTTAATCAGAATACAGTCCAAGAAATAGAGAAAACATACCTTGACTGTACTATACTTTAGAATCGATAATCGGTACAATAAACGATAAACAGTAACATAACATATCGGTAATCGGTACGATAAACGGTGAACAGTACATATCATATTGGTAAACAGTATTTCACATTCGATAATCAATACTTCATATTCGGTAATTGGTACGGTAACATAACATATCAATAAAATAGTAAACGGTACTTCATATCATATTAGTATCGACCCTGCTAGTATACCCTACTAGCTGAGGGGGCGAATAATCGAGAATAGATTGTGTTCACTCTACACAATCTAAGGCAGGTAACTATCATAAGGGTATCTCATCTCATGGGATCGGTACGATATGCCACCCGAAGGTAGGCCGGTAACAGTAATTCCTCCTAACCGTAACGCCCTGAGGGCAGGGCAGACCACAAATAACTCCATGGATAGAGTTATCCTCGATTACCACCGAAAAGTCTTAAGGTATATCGGAGAACCTATCTGGACTGTAGTCAGTCTTGGATCCAAAATAACGAAAACAGAAATACTTCTTTCTTGAAAGCCATATTCAGTAAAGCCGGAGTTCAAAAGCCCGAGTTTTTTATTGACAAAAGCCAGAGTGCTTAAAAAGTCGGAGTGCTTTTCATTAAAAGGGACGGAGTACTTTTCACTAACAGGACGGAATGCTTTTCACTAAAAGGACGGAATACTTTTTACACAAAGGACGGAGTGTTTTTTACTCAAAGGACGGAGTACTTTTAAAAACTGAAATTTTATAGATCCGGAGTGTTTTTTATTGAAAGTCGGAGTACTTTTAAAAGTCAAAGCTCATAAATTCGGAGTACTTTTTACTGAAAGCCCAAGTGCTTTTCAAATGGAGTGCTCAAAAAGTCGGAGTGCTTTTTCTCAAAAAGCCGGAGTGCTCAAAAGCCGGAGTTCATTTTTCTCAAGGGACAGAGTTCATTAAAAGCCGGAGATCATTTCACATTAAGGCCAGAGTTCATTTTAATGCAGTTCTTTTTCTAAAAAAGGACGGAGTTCTCTCTTTTTTTTTCTCAAAGGACGGAGTGCTTTTTCTCAGAGGACGGAGCTTATTTTCTCAAAGGCCGAAGCTCATTTTCTCAAAAGCCGGAGTTCATTTTAAGGTCGGAGTTCATTTTACAATGAGGCCGGAGTTCAAAAAGCTGGAGTTCAATTACAAATGCCAAGTTCATTTAATATGTAGGAAACCGAGTTTAATTTTTATATGGCCAAGTTCATTTTACAATACAGAAGGTGGATATTCAATGCAGATAGCAGAAACTTTAAAACAGAGTACACGTGCAGTAAAGTATGAACTTCAAAACAGAGTACACTTACAATATTTTAAAACATGAACTTAAAAAGTAGCATTCGAAGTAATTTGCCTGATAGTTGATTCCTAGATTTTTACCGTCTTGAAGCTTTTTTCCCGTCACTCTTTTCCTTCTGCTTGCCTGTGCATCAACCAGTGCAGGGTTTATATAGAGGAGGGATTTGGCAGAGTAAGTAGGGTAAGTTACTCACTCCCGTGCTTCTCTTCAGAGGGTAGGTGGAGTAACTTCGTTGGTTTACTTACTTAATTTGGTCGCCGCCTAGTTTGATTCTAACAATAAAGTTTATTTTTATCTTTAGTTACCATTAGTTCATTTTAGGCCAACTGCTCGGCCCACTCCACTGCTGGCCAACCCTTTTCGGGCCGTTTGTGATTCTGAAGGGCAAATCTTTATTCACAAAAGGAAGCCAAGCTTGATTACAAGGCCGGACTGGATTTTTATGTATGCAGGTTGGTCAACACATTAATTTTTTTTTGGATCTCACAATTCTCCCCTACTTAAAAAAATTTTATCCTCGTAATTTGAGTAAAGTTACATACCTTAATCAAACAAGTGAGGATACTGATTTCAGATCTCTTCGCGCTCCCAAGTGGCCTCCTTCGGTGAATGATTCCTCCAAAGCACTTTCACCAGGGGGATGGACTTCGTTCGCAACCTTTGATCCTTTTGGTCTAATACCTACAATGGCTCCTCAATGTAGGACAAGTCATTGTCAATGGACAAAGTCCCGTAGTCAATCACATGCGTTGGATCGTGGATGTACTTTTGAAGTATCGAAATATGAAATACATCGTGTACGCCCGCAAGAGTCGGTAGTAACGCCAACCTGTAGGCTACCTCTCCGACCCTTTCTAGAATCTCAAAAGGGCCAATGAACCTAGGTTTCAACTTTCCCTTTACTCCAAACCGGAATGTGCCCTTTGATGGTGAGACCTTTAGAAACACAAGATCTCCTATCTCAAAACTCAGTTCTATCCTCCGCTTGTCCGCATAACTCTTCTGTCGGCTCTGAGCAACCTTCAAATTATCATGAATCATCCTAATCTTCTATGCTATTTCTTTCACAATCTCAGGGCCCAAAATTCTTTTGTCTCTAGTTTCCTCCCAAAGAATAGGTGACCTACACTTTTTTTCATATAACGCCTCAAACGGTGCCATGCCGATACTAGTTTGGTAACTGTTATTATAAGCGAATTCAGCCAGTGCCAGATGAGTATCCTAAATTCCTCTCATCTCCAAAACAGAAGCCCTCAACATATCCTTGAGAATCTGAATGATATGTTCAGATTAGCCATCGGTCTGGGGATGATATGCGGTACTGAACTTTAATTCTATCCCCAACTTTTTATGCAAGCTCTCCCAGAACCTCGAGACAAAGTGTGGACCTCTATCAGACACAATGGAGGCAGGAACTCCATGAAGCCTCACGATCTCATTCACGTACAATTGAGCCAATCTATCACGCGAATAGGTCGTCCTGATCGCCAAAAAGTGGGTTGATTTCGTCAGTCGATCAACTATAACCCACACGGCGTCATAATTCCTAGGAGTCCTCGGCAAACCCGATACAAAATCCATAACAATGTCCTCCCATTTCTAGCTCGGGATGGGCATTGGCTGTAACAGTCCAGAAGGCTTCTTCCTCTCGGCCTTCAGTTGCTGACACACTAGGCATTTCTCCACATGGGCCATGATATCCCTCTTCATATTTCTCCACCAGAAAGTCTTTTTCAGATCCTGATACATTTTATTCGTCCCGGGGTGAATTGTATACCGAGACCAGTGAGCCTCCTTCAAAATTTTCTCCTTCAACCATTTATCATCCGGTACACACAATCGATCTCTAAATCACAACACACCATCAACCCGGATGTTAAAATCAGCTCGAGACTCCTTACTTAAATCACTAACAATATCCATGAGGAACAAATCATTCACCTGTTTCTTCTTGATTTCACCAACTACCTCTAGTTGAATCTGAAAATACGACAGGTGTATCCTATCACCTTTGGCATAGCGTTGGATATCGCACTACTTCAAATAATCCAACATCTCCATCTGTTTGACCTGTAGGTGAGTCACATAGCCCGATCGACGACTCAAGGCATTTGCTACCACGTTGGCCTTTCCTGACTTGTACTGTATTTCACAATCATAATCCTTCAGGAAATTGAGCCATCTCCTTTGCCTCATGTTAAGTTCATTTTGTGAGAATAAGCACTTCAAACTCTTATGATCGGAATACACAAGGAACTTCTCGTCATATAGATAATGTCTCCAAATTTTCAACGCAAACACCACAGCAGCAAGTTCAAGATCATGGGTAGGATAGTTTTTCTCGTACACTTTCAATTGTCTAGATCCATATGCCACGGCTTTGCCATGCTGCATCAACACACATCCTAGACCCGCTTTAGAAGTGTCGCAGTACTCCTCAAAGCCTCCAGAACCCTCTGAAATAATCAGCACCGGAGTGGTGGTCAAACAGTCCTTTAGCTCCTGGAAGCTCAGATCACACTCTTCTGTCCACACAAACTTAGCCTCTTTCTTCAGCAATCGAGTCAGAGGTATAGCAATCTGAAAGAAATTCTCTACAAAATGCCTGTAATATCCTGCAATACCCAGAAAGCTCCTAACCTCAGTCACAGCAGTTGGTCGGCTCTAACTTGTAACAGCCGCTATTTTCTTGGGATCTACAAAAATGACACCATCAGAAATTACATGCCCTAAGAATATCGCCTTCTTGAGCCAGAACTCACACTTACTTAGTTTGGCATACAATCTCTCATCGCGGAGCACCTGAAGTACCTTCCTCAAATGAATTTCGTGCTCATCATGATTCTTTGAGTAAATCAAGATGTCATCAATGAATATCACCACAAATTTATCCAAGTACGGCCTGAAAACTCTATTCATCAAATCCATAAAAGCAGCTGGAGCATTTGTAAGGCCAAAAGGTATAACGAGAAACTCATAATGGTCATAACGTGTCCGAAAAGCTGTTTTAGTCACATCCTCCGGCTTGATCATCAGTTGGTAATAACCAGACCTCAAATCAATCATGGAAAACACTCGCGATCCTTGCAACTGATCAAATAAGTCATCAATGCGCGGTAGAGGGTATTTATTTTTAATCGTGATCTTATTTAACTCACGATAGTCAACACACAACCGCAAAGACCCGTCTTTCTTCCTTGCAAACAACACCGGTGCACCCCAAGGAGATATACTCATCTGATAAAATCCTTATCTAACAGCTCCTGTAGTTGTAACTTCAATTGCTTTAGTTCATCCAGAGCCATACGATAAGGGGATTTAGAAATCGGACTAGCACCAGGAACAACAACAATCACAAACTCAATTTCTTGGTGTGGAGGCAATCCAGGTAATTCTTCTGAAAATACATCCTCAAAGTCACAAATAACTAGGATGTCCTTAGCTGGCACACTATGACTTTCAGTGGTGTAGGCATATGCCAAATAAGCTCTACATCCACCACTCATCAAATGCTTAGCATGTAGAGTAGAGATCAATATAGGCACCCCCTTTTTCTTAATGCCCTGAAAGAAAAAGAGCTCCATCCCAGGGATGTCAAAATAAACCCACTTCAGAAAACAGTCAATACTAGCATGGTATTTAGCCAGCCAGTCCATCTCTAGGATCACATCAAAATCACCCATGTCTAACAACACTAAATCCACAACCAAATGGTTCCGATTCACCTCAACCATACATCCCGGATACATCACATCAGTAACCACAGATGATCTGATTGGAGTACACACAGATAATTCAAAATTCAAAACACATGGGGCAGATACGATACAGCATGCAAATTTTGGGAAAATGAAGAAATGGGTAGACCCCGAGTCAAATAATATGGATGCAGAAACTCCACAAATAGAGAGAATACCTTCCACAATATTCGGAGAGGCCTCCGGATCTTGAACAGCCACCGCGAAGGCTCTTGCCGAGACAGTAGGCTTCTTTCCTTCCATCCTTGGGGGTAGTGGGCAGTTCCTGAAAAGATGGCCTTGCTGCCCACATCTAAAACACGCTCCCAACATTCTACGGTATTCTTCCCCCGGATGCTTCCTCCCACAGAAGGCACAGTCTTCAGCTGACGCTCTAGTACCGGTCATTGACTGGGCCGGTACAATACTTTTTCCTTTGTCAGCCGCTTTAGTCCTCTTGAACGGTCTAGAAGACCCTGCAGTTGATCCGGTACTTACTCCCGCTCGGCTGGCGGTTCTCTTTGTATAAAATCTTTCTGTCTCCGTCTCCTTCTCATAGATCACTGCTCTGTCCAGGATCTCGGCGTAAATCTGAAACTTCAAAACAGACAAAAACTTTCTAATATCATCTCGTAGCCTTTGCAGGAACTTTTTAGCTTTCCTCTACTCATCCTCTGCATAAAATGGTACAAAACGAGACAACTCTGTGAACTTGGCATCATATTCCTTTATGGTCATGCTCCCTTGTCTCAGCCTCATAAACTCTTGCGTTTTCTAATCTCGAAGACTGGATAGAAAATACTTTTTCAGAAATGCCTCCTCAAAAATCTCCCAGGTGATAGCTTCATTAGGCACTCCCATTGCCTTTTTTTACATGTCCCACCAATTATCCGCTTCACCCTCCAGTTTATACGCAACAAATGTGACCTTTTCTCGGTTAGTACAGCCAAGCACAGTGAATATCTTCTTCATTCTTTTCATCCACACTCCGCCTCAGCCGGATCAAGCTTTCCTAGGAAGCCTGGTGCTCGCTCAGCTGTGAACCTATCATAAGTTGTAGGACCAAGAGGTGCCGGAGTTGGCTCGGGGGCAGGATTCGGAGCTATGTGCTTTTGCTCAACAGACTCTTCTACATTGTTCATCATTTCCAGTAGATCGATATAGGCTACCTCTCTGTCATATGGCGTGTTAACGCCACCGCGGCCATTCCTCCCACTTCTTCTACTTGCCATCCTATAATCAAGGCAAACACATGAATATAAGGACAATGATTCAATGGAACAAGAAAGAAATATTTAATAATTTTAAGGAATTTCTAACCAAGCCTAAGAACCAATCTCTTAAAGGTCCTAACTGTCTTAACTTCCTCTACTTATTCCTATAGGAATTCTATTCTGAGATACAATCCTACGCTTTCGCTTTTCGATCGATAAATTCCTAAGGGATCTCAATTCTTTGATACCAATTGTGACGGAATGGATTTTTTTTTGATTCCGTCATTCATAACACAATTGAAAACCCAAACTAAACCAAATAGATGCAACACAGGATCACAGATATCATCTAGGACTCATATACTTTTAACCATAATAAATATAGCAGAAGTTATTCTAACACTTGCGGAAGCATTCATATTCATTCCAAAATATTCATTTCCGAGTACATAGCCAAAAATGTTTAACCATAGAAGTCCATCAAGTCATTACAATAATATTTCTCCAAAATAATCTTCCGAGATCTTTAATAATCCTTCACACAAGCTCTAATTACTCCAACTCGTCAGGCACAAGTTCTAAAGCTTCATCTATAGGGGAAAAATATAAAACAGTAAGCCGAGGCCCAACAAGGTACATGCACATGAGTAATAAAACGATGATGCAGAACGGTCATGTAACTATATATAAACAGAACGGTTAATCAGAATACAGTCCAAGAAATAGAGAAAACATACATTGACAGTACTATACTTCAGAATTGGTAATTGTTACAATAAACGGTAAACAGTAACATAACATATCGGTAATCGGTACGATAAACGGTGAACAGTACATATCATATTGGTAAACAGTATTTCACATTCGATAATCGGTACTTCATATTCGGTAATTGGTACGGTAACATAACATATCAGTAAAACAGTAAACGGTACTTCATATCATATTGGTACAGACCCTGCCAGTATACCCTACTAGCTAAGGGGGCGAATAATCGAGGATAGATTGTGTTCACTCCACACAATCTAAAGCAGGTAACTGTCATAAGGGTATCCCATCTCACGGGATCAGTACGGTATGCCACCCGAAGGTAGGCCGGTAACGGTAATTCCTCCTGACCGTAATGCCCCGAGGACAGGGCGGATCACAAATAACTCCATGGATAGAGTTATCCTCGATTACCACCAAAAAGTCCTAAGGCATGATGGAGAACCTATCCAGACTGTATTCAATCTTGGGTCCAAAATAATAGAAACAGAAATACTTCCTTCTTGAAAGCCATATTCAGTAAAGTCGGAGTTCAAAAGCTGGAGTTCTTTATTGACAAAAGCCAGAGTGCTTAAAAAGCTGGAGTGTTTTTCACTCAAAGGACGGAGTGCTTTTTACTAACAGGACGGAGTGCTTTTTACTCAAAGAACGGAGTACTTTTAAAAGCCGAAGTTTCATAGATCCGGAGTACTTTTTACTGAAAGCTGGAGTACTTTTAAAAGTCAAAGCTCATAAATTCGGAGTACTTTTTACTGAAAGCCCGAGTGCTTTTCGGACGCAGTACTCAAAAAGCCAGAGTGCTTAAAAAGCCGAAGTGCTTTTTCTCAAAAAAGTCGGAGTTCATTTTCCTCAAGGGACGGAGTTCATTAAAAGCCGGAATTCATTTCACATTAAGGCCGGAGTTCATTTTAAGGCCGGAGTTCTTTTTTCAAAAAAGGACGGAGTTCTCTCTTTTTTTTTTCTCAAAAGACGGAGTGCTTTTTCTCAGAGGAGGAGCTTATTTTCTCAAAGGCCGGAGCTCATTTTCTCAAAAGTTGGAGTTCTTTTTAAGGTCGGAGTTCATTTTACATTGAGGCTGGAGTTCAAAAAGCTGGAGTTCAATTACAAATGCCGAGTTCATTTAATATGTAGGAAGCTGAGTTTAATTTTCATATGGCCAAGTTCATTTTATAATGCAGAATGTGGATATTCAATGCAAGAAGCAGGAATTTTAAAACAGAGTACACGTGCAGTAAAGCATGAATTTCAAAATAGAGTACACTTGTAATATTTTTAAAGCATGAACTTAAAAAGCAGCGTCCGAAGTAACTTGCCTGAGAGTTGATTCCTAGATTTTTATCATCTTGAAGCTTTTTCCCTGTCACTCTCTTCCTTCTACTTACCTGTGCATCAACCAGTGCAGGGTATATATATAGGAGGGGTTTGGTGGAGTAAGTAGGGTAAGTTACTCAGTCTTGTACTTCTCTTCAGAGGGTAGGTGGAGTAATTTCGTCGGTTTACTTACTTCATTTGATCGCTGTCTAGTTGGATTCTAACAATAAAGTTTATTTTTGTCTTTAGTTACCATTAGTTCATTTTAAGCCAACTGCTCGGCCCACTCCGCTGCTGGCCAACCCTTTTTGAGCCGTTTGTGATTCTGAAGGGCAAATCTTTATTCACAAAAGGAAGCCGGGCTTGATTACAAGGCCGGACTGGATTTTTATGTATGCAGGCTGGTCAACACATTAATTTTTTTTGGATCTCACACCTAATGCATGCCAGAGAACCTATCCGGACTGTAGTCAGTTCCGGGTCTTAAATAACAGTAATGGAAATAATCTCTTTATTGAAAACCTTCTTTCATTATCATGGTTTCACAATTTATTTTCAGAAGATATGGTAACAGTCTAAAAACTCCTTCAATTTTACTTCAACGGTGCATGAAAATTTTCATCGCTATAAGTCTGTGCATATTTTCAAAAACAAATTATATAGGGAGTTTTAGTTCAATGTCAATTAACTTTTATATAATAGGAGTTACGGTTAAAAATCATTAAAACTAATTCATTTTCGTACCTAGGGTTTCGCCAAAACTTTTGAACTCAAATCGATCTCTAAACATATGCTTATTTATGTAATTAATACCATAAATCCATGCACATACATTAAAACATACAATTTAACCAAAACTTCTTAATATTTCCAAGCTAGGGTTTTACACATACATTTGAAACCAAATCGAACACTATTTACATGCTTGTACATGAAATCGAAGTTAAAATTTACAATAAATATGGGTAAACACAAAATCTAACCAAACAATCGAAGGAAATATGCTTCATTTACTATAAATATGCATCAACATTATTTTAGAGTATTTTTATTAACTTTAATGCAAGAGGAAACAGTAAATACGAAAAACAACGTCCGAAATACACTTGCCTTGGCCTGATCTACCGTTATTTTTACTGGGAGTGGATTGGAACAAGTGATTCACTTTTCTCCTCTTCTCTTCTTCCTCTCCTTCATGCGTGGTCTGTTCTCTCTCTCTCCTTTTTCCTTTTTCCCCTTCATTTTATAACAAAAACGAAGTTAGCACGTGGCAAAAGTTGGGGCCGCCCTCGAGCGCGGCTCGAGCACTCGGTGAGCAGTTACATTCTACCAAACGAGCTCGAGCGCCCAGTGGGCGCGCGGCGAGCGAGGCAGCTACTGAATTTTGCGCTCACTGCAGCGCCTTGGGCGCACAGCAGGCGCCACACGATTGCTTGCTGAACTCGGGTATTTTTTCAACTTCTTACTTTCAACCATCATTTTTACTACATGTTTGGTCTCTTAATGATACTCATTGTTCTTATTATTTTCAATTTTCACGTTTTTCGGTTCTGGGGCCTCACAATATTCACGCTCTATTTTTTTGTTGAAACTTCAAGATTTATTGCTAGATCATGTTTGCATCTGCAATGCAGATAATAATTCAATATTCATAAAGCTGCACAATCCAGGCAAAGCATCCACCAAAATGGTTAAAATATAGACCTCTTCCTGGTAAGAAATTCCACAAGGTTCGCAAAAGAAGGACAAAATACAAAAGGGAACTTGAAAGGCGGATACTGGGTATTGTAGACTGGACCCTCATATAACCAAAGTCGAATAATTTCATTGAACTTTGAAACAGTCAGAACCTTATAACTTGGCATGGAAGGTTCCAGATTGCATGCTAGTAAATGAACTAATGGAATTGTGTTTCTGTTGTGTAATCACATCAAGTATTGAAAAGCTTACTGAGCTGGGTTGGAAAGTGTAATGGCCCCAGAAACATTTTTAATTCTCACTTTCCCTGGTGGGGATCTCGAGGAAAAGAGGAATTCCCACTTGATAGTAGCATATTATCTTTTTGCACCTAAATGGCCAATGACAGTGTCGAATGACCATTAAAATCTCTTTTCTCTGAGAGCATATCATTGGAGGGTGCTTTTATTCCAAAGCTGAACCACACAATGCTGCACTAGTAGAACTGCTAAAAAGGCAGTATGTTGCTGTTTTTTTTTTTTTTGTTCTTTTTTTGAGAGGAAAATAGTTTCCACAGCTCCCATGGTACAAGCTGGTGTCTGCCATTGTAGTATTTCAATGTGACCATGTTTTGGATCTAGATGTTGTTTGAGTGAAATCAAGTAAAACCTTTGAAATTTTTAATTCAAATTTTGCACACCATAACAATTAAAGATACATCAAAGGATACTAGACTTGCTTTTCAAAATATTCTCCAACACTAAAGTTAAATTTTTCTAGATAAATGAAAGATTATGAGATATTGTGGTTTAGAGAGATAGAGTACGAAATGGTGGACTTGGCTTTGAAATGTGCGAAATACATAAGTGTATAGAGGACTAAAACTCTGTATTTATGATTTTTATGAGTAATTTTGATTCCTTCCTTTGTTTGAAAAAAATTGACATATTTATAACTTTACTACTAATTAGCATACCCTTCATAAAAATTTATGATTGCACACTAATTAAAAAGTTATATTGATTAGGAACTGGATGGTCCAACTATTTCATAAACTTTAATGTAATGCCTATTCATTAGGCACATTAACTGATCACTTGTTCTGACTTTTCTTTCCTCAATTCATATAACCATTTATCAGGATTCACCGTTTGGATTCATTGGCCACAAAGTCATTTGATACCTCAGTCTTTTGTATAATTAGTAGCCCAGCTATTTGGATATTTAATAGTTTAGTCAAATTTTCTTCTATTTTAGACTTAATTTGGTTGACTCATATCCTTTAATAGTTAACAATATGTAAGCCTATCATAGCAACCTTTTGGGCTGATCTCATGCTGAGTAGTACCAACACCAGGCTTTTATGCTATGAGATTAAATTTAAGTTTTGAATATATTAGAATAAAAATTCGAGTGATCTGCATTGAATGTAGTTCGAATATTCCTTTCCAAAGGAATCTTAATCAATATATATTGATTGTTGATTAATCTTGTCAATTAAAGTTTGATTATCTAATTTATTAACTAAGGTTTTTTTGACCATTTGATTCCTTTTTTTACTCCTAAATGCCCCATTTTGTGGCCTATTTTTGGCTATAAAAGGAGCTATTCTTATTTGATTTTCAACCAAATCTCGAGTCTCATCATTTGATAAGTTTCGCTTAGTTTTTAACCAAACTATCAGTCTCACTATCTAATGGAATTTTCATTCTGTAAATCTTAAGAGAGAGCTCTAATTGGTGATTTTATTTTCTTGTAGGAGCGTTCTTGAAATCTATCTTGATTACCTTCTTTTATATGAAAAATTATCTTGATTTTTCTCTTTATAAAATATCCTGAACCGAAGCATTTTCCTTTTAGGTGGCTATTTCTAATGCCCTTCATCATCTGTCATAGGGCATCCAAATTTGGCAACATATTGAAGAAGGTTAGCTGGTTCAATATCTCTTAACTTTTGTGCAGTAACATTTTTGTTGGACCTTCATAATAACTTGCCAAAGCCAATCGATTAGATGTTAAATTTGAGAGGAGAATGAACCTTGCTTTCCATCTCCTTTTGATTGTTGGATCACCCTCTTTTCCCCCCTTTTTATGCCGAACTTGTTAGGACATACCTTGTTCTAGATTGTACTTATAAAATAAAGAAGAAATCTGTTTTTTGCCTTCGGATCACAGTCCTCAATCTTTTCTTTTTATTGGTTGTATATTTATTCATATAAGATTGTAAGTTATCAAAAGTTCAGATTAATAAAACTATTCGAATGAAAAATTTCTTCTATCATTGGCTTCGATAACTCAACATTTTCTAAATTTTAGTTTGGTAGAGATTAATTTATTCGGCATTCTCGTTACCTTGTCTTTTGATAATTCAGACCCTTGATAGTTTGGTTTTCTGAGTTCACCTTTTGCATCCTTAACCAAATAACTAGACTCCAGGTTGTAGGATTAACCAATCCATTCGATGTGGCAAATCAAACTTCTGTAGCATAATTTCTTTAACTCGATTAATAATATCAGGACTATCATTACTTTTGTGACAGAACGGATTTTTTTTTGATTCTGTCATTCATAACACAGGATCACAGATGCCATCTAGGACCCACACACATTATCCATAAAATATGTAGCGGAAGTCAATTTAATAACCTGTTGAAGCATTCAAACTTATTCCCATAAAATTCATTCATGCGCACATAGGCACAAGGTTCCAATTTCAAAAATACATCTATTCTAATTAGAACATTACATCCACTGCTTCTTCCATGGTAACTCTCAAAGTATGCTTCAGAATCCTTAGAATATCTTAGACGGAGCTCTAATTACTCCTTCTCGTCAGGCACGAATTCTATAGTCTCATATGGAGGGGAAAAACAGAAAACAGTGAGCCGAGGCCCAGCAAGGTACATGCAAGTATATAGTAAAACATATATGTAGAACACAACTCAACAAAACAGATACTATTACACATAAAGTTACAAATGCAATAGGAAGTGATTTATAATAGAAATATGATGCAGACGTATAAAGAACTGTCAGAAAATGGAAACGGTCTTCGAAAATCAGAAATCAACATACTCATATTTCAGAAAGCAGAAATCGGTCTTACTTCCATAATTTATAGAAAACTTATCTTTTATTAGTAAAGGACCCTACTAGTAGACCCTACTAGCGAAGGGGGCGAATAATCGAGGATAAATTGTGTATATCTCCCCACAATCAACGGCATTAAACAAAACAGAACGGATGATCCCACCTCACGAGATCCTTCCCCAATCCAAGGGAGCACCGGCCAGAACAGAATAGAAGCTACCCTCCTATTATAACGCCCTGAGGAGGGGTGGACCACATATAATTCTATGGATAGAGTTATCCTCGATTATCACCATAACGTTCTAAGGCATGACGGAGAACCTAACCTGACTGCATATCAGTCCTAGGTCCACAATAACATAACAGAAACATTTTTTTCTTATCGTTTACTGAAAACCATTTTCAGTATCAGTCAGAAACATCACTATGAACCCTTTAGAGATTGTGTACAGATATCTTAAAGTCGGTTAAAAAATCTTATACTTCAAGCCGGTTTCAAATCACAAAACTTAGTTTAAAAATCATATACTTTTAAGTCGGTTTCAAAATATGATATAAGGCTGGTTATATTTTCTTACACAGGAAGGCCGATTTCATTTTCTTACAAAGGAAAGCCGGTTTTAGATTTTATCTTTGTTTGGATCTTATAAGAAGGGAAGCCGGACTTCATTTTGGACACAAGAAAAAGTTGAACCTCTTTTTACCTCACACAAGGCCGGATTTCATTTTGTCCAAGGAAAGGCCAAAGTTTGTTTATTCATCAAGGGAAGGCCGAAGTTGTTGTGTATCAAGGGAAGGCCGAAGTTGTTGTGCCTTAAGGGAAATCCGGAGTTGTTCTACCTTAAGGGAAATTCGGAGTGGTTCTGTCTTAAGGGAAATCAGGAGTTGTTCTGTCTCAAGGGAAATCCGGAGTTGTTGCGCTTTAAGGGAAATCCGAAGTTGTTTGTGTGAGGACCCGAAATCGAAAACGTAATAATTAGACGTGATTAAGGTAATTAATATCGATGAGAGGCTATGCATGTAGTGAAAAAGTGGTGGTTAAAAGTAAAAAATTAAAAAATGCCCAAAAATCAGCAAGCACCAGAGTGGCGCTTGCTGGGCGCTCGAGCCAAGGCTCGAGCCGAGAAAACAGAACCGACCCGTGGGCTGGCCACTCGCCAGCCGCTCGAGGGGGCGCTCGAGCGGTGGCCGCCCGTGGGCTGGCCGCTCGCTGGCTGCTCGACCGGCCGCTCGAGCGGTTGGCGCAGTATATAAGTCGCGTCGCGACTTCTCCTCGCCATATTTCGCACGATTTAGGGTTTGAGGAGAGAGAGAGACCGCCGACCTAGAGAGAGAAGAAGGGAAAACGAAGCCCGGGAGCCCGAATCCAACCCCGAGCTAGTTATAAAGGTGAAAGCCCGCGACAAGGTAAGTGTACCTCGGACGCCGTTTTGCGTTTTTACCGATTTCTAGGTTTCAAAGTTTATGAAAATGATGTGAAAATGAGGTTGAAGCATGTTTCCCTCGATTAATCGGTTAGATTTCATGTTTGTTCATGTTTATTGAAGTATTTGGCCCCGATTTCTTGTATAAACAAGTGATATGTGGTTATTCTGATTTTTAGAGAATGTGGCCAAACCCTAGCTCGAAATTTTGGGGATTTATAGTTTAAATATATGATTGAGTATATATATGTCGAGTTATGGCATCAATTTCATAATTAAACACAAGTTTAGAGACTGATTTGTGTTTGGAAGTTTTGGCGATGCGCTAAGTACGAAAATGAAGGGGTTTTAGTGATTTTTAACCCAAGCTCCAGTTATAAGAAAGTTAATTGACATCGATATGTAACTCCCGGTATAATTTATTTTCGAATTAGAGACCGATTTGTGTTTGGAAGCTTTGGCGATGCGCTAAGTACGAAAATGAAAGGGTTTTAGTGATTTTTAACCCAAGCTCCA
>JAODPA010116696.1:0-18709 GCA_025585075.1 Nepenthes mirabilis
CCTCGATGTTGTCCGCTTCCGTCCGGTCCCTAAAGATGATATGAATTCCGAATGATTTTTGATGACTTTTTCTGAAGACAAGATAAAAAGAATATGAACCAAGAAGAAACGATATGATGATTTTTTTATTATGCTATATTATGATCCATACTTTGATTATATGTATGCTTGTGTTTTTTGCATGTGAGTATCCTGCTGGGCTTTGTAAGCTCACTCTTGCAAATTTTCAGATGGCAAGCTTATGGAGGATGATGTTGAGTAGAGTCCTATAGTGTAGCTCAAAGTTTAAGCTTGTTTGAGCAGATTTTTGGAGTTTTGTTTATTTTGTTTTTAGGAAATCTGTAATGATAATTTCGCTGCTTATGAATGTTAGAATGTTTCCGTGATACTTTTGGATTTATGAAATTATAATTCTTTAGAATGCATCTCAGGTTTGAATGAAGGAAAGAAAAAAAAAATTTTATGTTCACTTTTTTTTTATCCCTTATAATTAAGAACTTTGGATTTGACGACGGCTTTTGATGGTAATAAAAGTCGGGTCGTCACAGAACGGGCAAGTGAAAGTAACGAACCGTACCTTACTACACGGGTGGAAGACAAAGCTTGAAGATGCAAGAAGCTCCTAGGTAGATGAACTACTTTTCGTGTTGTGGTCCTACCGAATAACGCCCAAGGAACCAACGCGAGAGATATCTTTTAAATTATATTATGGAATTGAAGTAGTCACCCCGGTAAAAATAGGCCTGCCCAACCTCAGAGTCGAAATTTTCAACCCACTAAGTAATTCCTAACAACTCAAAAAGCATATCAACTTGCTCAAAAAAGCCCGAGATACAACAAGGATACGCACGACGGCCATGATGGACCGAATTTATCGAAAGTTACCTGAACATAATGTCCATCAAATCTAAATACAAATCACAAAATATCCAATCTTATAAATATAAAACCAAGTATTTACAAGATCCAAAATTACTACAATAAATTCGTGACTCCAATGTCATATCTCCGGATACAATATTGAGACAAAGAGATGCCGTTAAGTACCAAAAATAAACCATAATGACCTGCGAAAGTATATAAAATCATTAGTATATAGCAAAAACTAAACTCATCAGAGTATCATTAAAATAACAAAAAATACATCAATATATCATTCCATATATATACACAAATCCACAAAATCATCCTCTCAGCCTAGTAAATCTGCAACCTCTAATCCTCCTTATCAGATATTATGTGAGATCCCGAAATCAAAAGAAAAAAAAAAGAGCTTAAAATCGGAATAAAATATTAAAACAAAGAGTATATTTTCGTTTTCGACTTAAAACCAGAAGAAGATTGAAATCCGGAGTAAAAATGTCAAAGATGAAATCCAGAGGCCAGAGTGGCCTTATACCTTTCAATATCGGAATGGCCTTATGCCACTTAAAATCGGAGTAGCTTGTGCCACAGAAAGTCGGACTGCTTAAAGTTCGGAATAGATGACAAGAAAAGGTTGACCACAATTTGTAATGTCGACCGAAATTTATAAGGTTGACCGGCTTTTAAAATGTTGACCGGTTTTTAAAATGATGACCAGCTTTTAGAATGTTGACCAACTTTTAAAATGTTGACCGACTTTTAGAATGGTTAGCCGGTCTTGAATAAAAGAAGTGAAACGATGGCCGACTTTGAGCATTGACCAAAGAGTTGACCGGAATAAATTAAGGGCAATTAAAGACAAGGACCAACTTTACTGATTAGTTAGAATCCAACTAGACCCCAACTAAATGAAGTAAGTGAACCACCCCGTTGACCGTCTGAAAAGAAGTACCAAAGTGAGTAACTTAAACTACTTACTCCCACCTAACATCTGAGGAGAAGTACTAAGTAGGTAGCTTACCCCCACTTACTTCACCTAACCCCTCTTCTATATATACTCAGTTTCGATCGAAGAAGCAAGTATGAGTGCCGGTAAGAAGGAATAGTAAGGAGTAGAGAAGGAGAGAAAGTTTCAAATCTGTAGGAGTGGGCGAATGGCTGTCAGGCAAGTGTAAACTCTATTTTTAACTTCAGAATATTGTAAGTGTACTTCGGACGATCTTTCTTTTTAAGTTCGTTGCAAATGTGCCCAGTTTTTAAAGTTCATGCTTTGCAAATATACTTCCGTCTCCAAAGTTCTAGTTTTAAAAATTGCCAATTTTTCCTTCCAATTTAGGTTAAATGCATGCCGTTTTAATTACTGTTGGATAAGCTGTATTCTGGTTTGAATTCATACTTTCTACCTTCTATCCTCTACTTTCTGCTAAACTCATATTTAAATTGGAGTACATGAAAATGAAAAAGTAGACCGGTTTGTATGTCACTTGCATTACCCAAATTTAAAACCGGCCTTGATTGGTAAAATAATTTGAAACCGGCCTTATAATATAATTTGAAATCGGTTTAAGTAAATATCGAAACCGGCCTTGCACGTTAATTTGAAACTAGCTTGACATATTAATTTGAAATCGGCCTGACATATTAATTTGAAACCGACCTTGTATCGTAAATTTTGAAAACCGGCATTTGCATTATAATTGAAACCGGCGATGTATTACAATTTGAAACTGGCATTTATAATGAAACATTGAAACTGGATTGCCAAGTGACGCATAAAAATTATGATTTGAAACCAGCCTTGTAACATAAATTTAAAACCGGCTTTGTAGTGTGATTTTGAAACCGGCTAGTGATATGGCTGTTCGGAATGAACAAAGAAAATATGAACCGGCTTTATGATGAGACAAATAAGTTCGGATCTTAGCATTGGGAGATAAGGTTCTCCGGCATGCCTTAAGACTTTATGGTGATAATCAAGGATAACAAAAGTGATAGCCGTCCTCGAGGCTTTGTACAAGGAAGTAGTGATAGTCGTCCTCGGGGTTTTGTACAAGGAGGTAGTGATAGCCGTCCTCGAGGATTTGTACAAGGAGGAAGCGAGAGCTACCCTCGGGACTTTGTACAAGAAGGTATTATCATGATTGTGAGGAGATGTGTACAATCTATCCTCGATTAAAACCCCCTTTCGCTAAGCAGAAACCTTACCAATAAATAAAAGATGATTTCTATACTGTAATCGGCCTTATTTTATGTTATAATATTAACTGTTCTGGCTTTCTAATCGACTTTTGTATAGTCCGGCCAATTGTTACCTTATGATATTTATGTTGCATGATTACCTGCATTGACCGTTTTAGTGTTCTGCAAGGTTCCGGCCGAATGATATCTTATATTTGTAACTGTTGATAGCACAAACGTTTTATAGAAAATCTGCATGTACCTTGTTGAACTCCAACTCACTGTTTTCTATTTTTTTTTCTTCCTTCAGATGAAATTTTAGAACTCGTGCCTGACGAGACGAATTGACTAGAGCCTATCTGAAGGATTGTAAAGATTCAGAAGCACACCTTTTGGAAGACCGCCACGAAGAAGCCGTTAATGTAATGATCTATTAGAATTGATGAACTTTTGTAATTAGACGTTTATGGATATATATATTCAAGAATAAATTTTATGGGAATGAATATGAATGCTTCAGCAGGATATTAGATTTACTTTCGCTATATGTTTGATGACTAAAGTGTATGAGTCCTAGATGGTATCTGTAATCTTGTGATTGGAAGGTACGATCGGCTCGGATCAGACCACCGAAACTTAGGTGTCCGTTCCGGGAGGTCACTGGCGGGATGCAAAAAAAAAATCCGTTTCATCACAATTGGTATCAGAGAAATAAGATGCCTTAGGAATTATCGATCAAAATGCGGAAGCATAGGTTTGAATCTCCATACTGAATCTATGAAAGAAGTAGGCTAAGGATAACTTAGGCAATTAGAGTCCTTAGGAAACTTGGCTTCTAGACTAAGTACAATTCTGTTGGGATTGAAGGATACTTTATTTTTCTAAAATTATGATATCATGCCTGTCTTGATTTTAGGATGGCTAGTAGAAGAGGAAGAAGAAATAGCCGTAACACACCCTATGACCGGGAGGCCGTTTATATAAACTTGTTGGAAAGAATGACCACCGTGGTGGAATGCGTCGAGTATAGGCATATGGCTCTAGTTCCTGTGACAGAGCCAGTTCCGGCCATCCTAACTCCAACCACGTATGATCGGTTCACGGCGGAGCGAGCATCGGATTTTTTGGGAAAACCCAATCCAGCAGAAGTTGATATATGGCTTAAGAGGATGAAGAAAATATTTGCAGTGATTGGGTGTATGGACTAGGAGAATGTTACCTTCGCCGTGTATAAGTTGGACGGCGAAGCAGACAGCTGGTGGGGCATGAGGAAGAGAGTGCTAGGAATACCCGATGAGGTGATTACTTGGGATATGTTCGAAGAACTTTTTCTGGAAAAATACTTTCCATCCAGTCTCCGGAATCAAAAGGAGATGGAGTTTATGAGATTAAGGCAAGGAAGTATGATGGTGACTGAGAATGATGCTAAATTTACCGAGCTGTCCCGATTCTCACCTTATTATATAGAAGACGAATCAAGAAAGGTGAAGAAATTTCAACAAGGACTGCGGGATGATATTCGAAAGCAACTGTCCACATTAAAGCTTGAGATGTATGCCGATATACTGGACAAAGCGGTCATTTACGAACAAGAGGTGGAGATAGAGAAATTCTACGCGAAGAGGGCAGCTAGCTAGGCAGGTGTTGGTGGCGGATTTACTGGGGGATCTTTTGGGTCATTCAAGAAGACGAGGATGACTGTGAAATGGAAGAGTGTTACATCGGCTCAGTCAATGGTTGATTCAAGGGCATCGACTGCGCACTGCACGTCCTGTGGGAAGATACATCCGAGGTAGGCATGTCGCCGTGTAACAGGAGTTTGTTTCAAATGCGGACAGCACAGTCACATGATCAAGATTGCCCGAAACTAGAAGGAAAAAAGCCTACTGTTCTACCTAAGGCCTTTGCAGTGGCTATTCAAGAGCGAGAGATATCGCCAAATGTCGTGGAAGGTACTCTTCCTATTTGTGGAGTTCCTGTAACTATCTTGTTTGACTCCGGATCTACTCACTCTTTTGTTTCTCCACGGTTTGCATGTCATATTGTTACTGCTTCTTGCATATTGGATTATAAATTATCGGTATGTACCCTTATTGGATTCCCCGTAGTCACTGACGTTATATATCCTTGATGCATGACAGAAGTGGACGGGGGATATTTGGTTATAGATTTGGTATTACTAAACATGGGAGGTTTTGACGTGATTTTAGGGATGGATTGGCTGGTTGAGAACCATGTCACCATTGATTGTTTTAGAAAGAAGGTTTATTTTAGTATCCCTCGGATGGAAACCTTTTTCTTCCAAGGCATCAAGAAAAAGGAGATGTCTGTAATGATCTCGACTTTACATGCTAAATATCTAGTAAAAAGCGGATGTAAAGCTTACTTGGCTTATGCCTGCACAACTGGGAGTCATGAGGTCCCGGCTAAGGACATCCAAGTCGTCCGCGATTTTGAGGATGTATTTTTTGAAGAGTTGCCTGGATTGCCCTCGCATCGGGAGATTGAGTTTGAGATTTCCATCGTTCCCAGTGTCAGTCCAGTTTCTAAGACCCCTATAGAATGGCTCCGGTTGAGTTGAAGGAATTAAAATTACAATTACAGGAGCTGTTGAACAAAGATTTTATTAGGCCAAGTGTGTCTCCTTAGGAAGCACCGGTTTTATTTGTAAGAAAGAAAGATGGGTCATTGCGACTATGTGTTGATTATCGTGAGTTAAACAAAATCACAAACAAGAACAAATATCCTCTGCCGCGTATTGATGATTTGTTTGATCAATTGTAAGGATCCTGGGTATTCTCAAAGATCGATTTGAGGTCTCGTTATCATCAATTGAGGATTAAGTAAGAAGATGTGGCCAAAACTGCCTTCCGAACAAGATATGGCTACTATGAGTTTCTTGTAATGCCCTTTGGACTTATAAACGCCCCTGCCTTTATAGACCTAATGAATAGAGTATTCAGGCATTATCTAGAGAAATTTGTGGTGGTTTTTATCGATAATATTCTAATCTATTCTAAGAATTACAAGGAGCACGAAACCCATCTGAGGATAGTACTTCAAGTGCTTCGTGAGGAAAAGTTGCATGCTAAGTTGAAAAAATATGAGTTCTGGCTGGAGAAGGTGATATTCTTGGGGCATGTGATTTCTAGTGATGGTATCTCTGTGGATCCAAAGAAAGTAGAGGCGGTTACTAATTGGAGTAAGCCAACTTCTGTAACAGAGATTAGAAGCTTTCTGGGCATGGCAGGTTACTACCGACGGTTTGTGAAAAATTTTTCACAAATTGCTATACTCCTGACTCGATTATTTAAAAAGGAAGTCAAATTTGAATGGACTAAGAAGTGTGATCAGAGTTTTCAAAAGCTGAAGGATCGTCTGACTACTGCTCCAATACTGGTAATTTCAGAAGGATCAGGAGGTTATGAGGTATATTGTGACGCCTCCAAAGTAGGCTTGGGGTGTGTACTGATGCAGCACGGTAGGTTGTAGTTTATGGGTCTAGGCAACTAAAGGTTCATGAAAAGAACTACCCTACCCATGACCTGGAGCTTGCTGCCGTGGTATTTTCTTTAAAAATTTAGAGACATTACCTGTACGGTGAAAAGTTTCTAGTGTATTCCGATCACAAAAGTTTGAAGTATTTGTTTTCCTAGAAAGAGCTTAATATGAGGTAAAGGAGGTGGCTCGACTTCTTAAAGGACTACAACTGTAAGATACAATATAAATCTGAAAATGCTAATGTGGTTGCGGATGTTTTAAGTCGACGGTTAGGATTTGTGGCTCAAATGCAAATCAAACAGATATAATTGTTGGACTATCTAAAGCAATGTAAAGTCCAGTGATTTGCTAAGGGTAATAGAATGCTCATGTCCTATCTTCAAATCCAACCGGAGATTGCTAGTGAAATCAAGGAAATGCAAGTCAATGATTCGTTCCTTGTAGAAATTGCAAGTAACTTGAGTAAGGAATCCCGAGTTGAATTCAGTATCCGAACGGACGGAGTATTGAGATTTAGAGATCGATTATGTGTACCAGATGATAAGGAATTGAAGGAAAAGATTTTAAAAGAAACCAATCGATCTAGATATACCATTCACCCCGGAACAAATAAGATGTATCAAGACTTAAAGAAAACGTTCTGGTGGAGAAACATGAAAAGAGACATCATGGCCTATGTAGAGAAATGCCTTGTATGCCAATAATTGAAGGCCGAAAGGAGAAAACCGTCCGGGTTATTACAACCGATGCTGATCCCAAGTTTGAAGTAGGAAGATATCGTTATGGATTTCGTATCAGGTTTGCCAAAGACCCCAAGAAATCACGACGCCGTTTGGGTTATTGTTGACCGGCTGACAAAGTCAGCCCACTTATTGGCAATCAGAACAACGTATTCACGTGATAGATTGGCTCAGCTATATGTGAACGGGATCGTAAGACTACATGAAATTTCTGCCTCCATTGTATCTGATAGAGACCCCCGTTTTGTCTCAAGGTTTTGAAAAAGTTTGCATAAGGAAATGGGTACTGAATTGAAATTCAGCACTGCTTACCACCTCCAAACAGATGGCTAATCTGAGCGTACTATCTAGATTCTTGAGGATATGTTGAGATCTTCTATATTAGAAATAAAAGGAACTTGGGATACTTACCTAGCGTTGTCAGAGTTTGCTTATAATAATAGTTATCAGGCTAGTATCGGCATGACACCCTTCGAGGCTCTGTATGGAAGAAAGTGCAGGTCGTTAATTCACTGGGAGGAGACCAGAGATAAAAGGATTTTGGGGCCCGAAATCATAAAAGAAACGGTTGAGAAAATCAAACTGATCCATGGTAATTTGAGGGTCGCTCAAAGGAGACAGAAAAGTTATGCGGATAAGAGGAAAGAATTAAGCTTTGAAATAGAAGATTTCGTCTTTCTGAAGGTTTCGCCGTCCAAAGGAACGTCACGGTTTGGAGTGAAAGGAAAATTGAAGTCATGATTTGTTGGCCCTTTTGAGATTTTAGAAAAGATCGGAGAAGTGACTTACAGATTAGCGCTACCGCCAAGTTTGACAGAAGTGCATAACGTGTTCTATGTATCCACGCTCCGAAAGTATGTTTGTGACCCTACTCATGTGATTGAACTCGAACCCTTGGAAATCAACAAGGATCTATCCTATGTCGAGGAGTCACTACAAATTCTCGACCGGAAGGAACAAAGGTTGCGTACGAAAACGGTTCCTCTAGTAAAGGTGCTATGGAGGAATCACTCACCTAATGAAGCTACCTAGAAACGAGAAGAAAAAATCCAAAGCCAGCATTCTCACTTATATGTTTAAGGTATGTAAACCTATTTAAATTTCGAGAACGAAATTTTTTTTAGTAGGGGAGAATTGTGAGATCCCGAAATAAAAAAAGAGCTTAAAATAGAAATAAAATATTAAAACCAAGAGTATATTTTCATTTTCGACTTAAAACCGAAAGAAGATTGAAATCCGAAGTAAAAATGTCAAATATGAAATTCGGAGGCCGGAGTGGCCTTATACCTTTCAATACCGGAATGGCCTTATGCCACTTAAAATCGGAGTAGCTTGTGCCATAGAAGGCCGGACTGCTTGAAGTCCGGAATAGATGACAAGAAAAGGTTGACCGAAATTTGTAATGTTAACCGGAATTTGTAAGGTTGACCGGCTTTTAGAATGTTGACCGGCTTTTAAAATGTTGACTGACTTTTAGAATGGTTGATCGGTCTTGAATAAAAGAAGTGAAACGATGGCCGATTCTGAGCATTGACTAAAGAGTTGATCGGAATAAATTAAGGGCAACTAAGATAATGACCAAATTTACTGATTAGTTAGAACCCAATTAGACTCCAACTAAATGAAGTAAATGAACCACCCCATTGACCGTCTGAAAAGAATTACCAAAGTGAGTAATTTAAACTACTTACTTCCACCTAACTTCTGAGGAGAAGTACAAAATAGGTAATTTACCCCAATTTACTCCACCTAACCCCTCCTCTATATATACTTAATTTCGGTCGAAGAAGCAAGTATGAGTGCCGGCAAGAAAGAACAGTAAGGAGTAGAGAAGGAAAGAAAGTTTTAAGTCTGTAGGAGTGGGCCAACGACTGTCAGGTAAGTGTACACTCTATTTTTAACTTCAGAATATTGCAAGTGTACTTTCGGACGATCATTATTTTTAAATTCGTTGCAAGTGTGCCCAGTTTTTAAAGTTCATACTTTGCAAATAAACTTCTGTCTCCAAAGTTTCAGCTTTAAAAACTGTTAGTTTTTCCTTCCTATTTAGGTTAAATGCATGTCGTTTTAATTACTGTTCGATAAGCTATATTCCGGTTTGAATTCATGGTTTCTACCTTCTGTCCTCTACTTTCTGCTAAACTCATGTTTAAATTGGAGTACATAAAAATGAAAAAGTAGACCGGCTTGTATGTCACTTGTATTACCTAAAGTTGAAACCGGCATTGATTGGTAAAATAATTTGAAACTGGCCTTATAATATAATTTGAAATCGGTTTAAGTAAATATCGAAACCGGCCTTGCACGTTAATTTGAAACCGGCCAGCAATATTAATTTGAAACCGGCCTTGTATCGTAAATTTTGAAAACCGGCATTTGCATTATAATTGAAACCGACCATGTATTATAATTTGAAACCGGTATTTATAATGAAACCTTGAAACCAGATTGGCAAGTGACCCATCAAAATTATGATTTGAAACCGACCTTATAACATAAATTTGAAACCGGCTTTGTAGTGTGATTTTGAAACCGGCTAGTAATATGGCCGTCCGGAATGAACAAAGAAAATGTAAATCGGCTTTATGATGAGACAAATAAGTTCAGACCTTAGCATTGGGAGATAAGATTCTCCGGCATGCCTTAGGACTTTATGGTGATAATCAAGAATAACGAAAGTGATAGCCATCCTCGGGGCTTTGTACAAGGAGGTAGTGATAGCCGTCCTTGGGGCTTTGTACAAGGAGAAAGTGAGAGCCGCCCTCTGAACTTTGTACAATGAGGTATTGCCGTGATTGTGAGGAGATGTGCACAATCTATCCTCGATTAAAGTCCCATTTTGCTAAACAGAAACCTTACCAATAAATAAAAAAGGATTTCTATACTATAATCGGCCTTATTTTATATTCTAATATTAACTGTTCTGGCTTTCTAATCGACTTTTCTATAGTCCGGCCAATTGTTACCTTATGATATTTATGTTGCATGATTACCTGCATTGACCGTTTTAGTATTCTGCAAGATTTTGGCCGAATGATATCTTGTATTTGTAACTGTTGATAGCACAAACGTTTTATGGAAAATCTGCATGTACTTTGTTGAGTTACAGCTCACTATTTTCTATTTTTTTCTCCCCTTCAAATGAAATTTTAGAACTCGTGCTTGACGAGACGGGGTGACTAGAGTCTATCTGAAGGATTGTAAGGATTCAGAAGCACACCTTTTAGAAGACTGCCACGAAGAAGTAGTTAATGTAATGATCTATTAGAATTGATGAACTTTTGTAATTAGACGTTTATGGCTATATATATTCAGGAATGAATTTTATGGGAATGAGTATGAATGTTTCAGCAGGATATTAGATTGACTTCCACTGTGTTTGATGACTAAAGTATATGAGTCCTAGATGGCATCTATGATCCTATGATTGGAAAGCACGATCGGCCCAGATCGGACCACTGAAACTTGTGTCAGTTCCGGGAGGTCGCCGGCGGGATGCAAAAAAAAAATCCGTTCCGTCACAAGCGCGTGCTCATCTGAATGTAAGAAAAATAGTAAGGGAGTGAGTCGAATACTCAACAATGTACAAATATAAGTAAGAACAGATGCAATATACTTAAAATAAATCAAAGAAACTGGATAGGATCATAATGCATATGCATAAGCATGAAATATGAATAAATATATTTTTGGAACACAATTAACCTTTCATATTTCATATATGATTCCTTTAGTTTTTAAAACATACAGAAATTCATTCATATTTAGGTATCAAGGTTAGGAGGCCTTACCAACAAATAGAGTAGCTAAACGAGGAACGAAATGTGTATGCTTTTACACATTCTAAAGCACTACCCACTTAATTCAACACCTCGTGACGAGTGTTATACCTTTAAACCAATATACGATACCATAGTTCTTATGCCACCAAAGCTTCCCCCGTGGCTCAAGGGCATTCTTTGGTCTATCACTGTGATATCTTAATACATGTCAGGAAATGCCACAATCTGAAATATAAATCCTTGGTCGAATTTTTCGATTACTTATTCTTAAGGGAAATTCCATATGTAATTCTTAACACTTAGTTCTTACTCTTTGGAGAATGATTCATTAATCTTAACAAATTGTGCTGTTCCTTCTTATACTTTTCATAATTCTTTTCATATCATGTACGCATATTTCTTATTATACAATCTTCACATGACTTCAAATATATGCAGAAATTGACATAGAGTTTAGAAAAATTAGAAAATTCTTACCACATTGAGCAAAATAAAACATTATGACTTTCGGATAATAAATTTTCTAATACAAGGTACCCAACATAATTTTCAAAACATACAAAATAATATATACAAAATACATATGAATAAATATCAAATAGTTAAGATAATCACGTTCATAAAGCTAGAGATTCCGATTTTCAAAGTTGAATTTCACATATAACCGGAGATAATGGGAGAAATTCATATACAACGAGCTAGGGTTTCCAAATTAACATCATACTTCACAAAGCTACGAAATCGAGCAAGAAATCAACATATATGCACATTTAATACATGAATATCTCAAAACCTAAGCCATTATGGGCATTTGAACAAAAATACCCAAAAGAAACGGAACGAAAAGAGTAACAAGAGAAAGAAAAGTATATGAGTCACTTACCTCGACTTTATCTATAAGTTTCTTAACTAGCCTTAACCCAAAAACGGACTTAGAAGCCTCAAACTCCTCTTCTCTCTCTTCTCCACCATGTTCTCTCTCTCTCTCCTCTCTCTTTTCTATTGAAAATGGTGGAAAAAAGCTGACATGTGAGTTATATGCCCAGACTGGCGCCTTGGGCACTAGTCGGGCAAGTTCGGGCGCAACATTCTGGAAATCGCGCTTTGGGCGCTCATTGGACATCCTTCAGGTGCTACATTCTAAAAATCGCGTGCCGACATTGCCTCAGGCTTGCGTCGGGTGCTACATTCTGGAAATCATGCCTTGGCACTTCCTTGGGCATGCATCGGGCGTCCTCCCTCTTCTTCCTATTTTGCTTCTAAAACTTAATTTTCTACATATATTCTACCTAATTTTGGTTATATTAATTTAATTATTCCTAATTACTATATTTTAAAAATCGGTACCTTATAGCGGCTTATGAATAATGGATTGCACAGTACTATAACAAAAAGGTGAAGCCATGTCAATTCGAGGTGAGGAACCTAGTTCTTTAGAACATAGAAGCAACAGGCATAACCGCCAACATGAACAAATTATCTCCTAATTAGAAAGAACCATTCCTAATCTCAACGATTCTTTGAATAGGGTGTACAAGCTACAGAATAGGAAATTGGTCCCAATAATATGGAATGCTGCCCACCTCAAGAAGTACTACCAGTAGGCTGCCACCGAGCACAGGTGAGCTAGTGCATCCCATGCGAACTGCTTGAATGATGTAAACACATTTAACCTAATCAAATGATCATTTACTTCATTTATTGTGTCAATTATTTGAGTGCTTGTGTGGTTGCATCAAATCAAAGGCCTAAACTACCCCTAAGTCAGGTAAAATATTTCTCCTATGGACCAACCTGTAAGAGCAAGGTTAAAACCTCGGACCTATAATCTGAGCAGCACAAAAGTGGTCAAAGACCCAACCTCAGTTTCGACTACGGAGTGGCCTGAATGATGTTAAATACTATGGCTCGGGGACGAAAGTCGAACCTCCCTAAGAAAATGGCCACTATAAAACTTTAGGGGGCCTTTCATCATATGTATGACAACACCCTTCAACAGGGATGAGTACTATCAGTCGACAATGGTCGAACATTGTGGCCTGGGGAGCTTGCAGATGAAAGTCAAACCTAACCAAAAAAGCAACCACTATAAAATAAAATTTTCGGCGAACTAGGACCCAATTGCAACAACCCCCTTTTACAGGGACAAGCACCGTCAATCAAGTGCAGGCGATGATCTAGCCTCGATCAAAACCCGGTGACTATGACAACTAAACCTAGTCAGCAACCAAGAGACTTTCCCAATGCTACGACGTCCTTTCACGGGAAAGAGTACAGATAGAGAAAGATGTCCAATCAAGCCCGGCAATAACAGTAGCAACGCTTAGTCGGCAAATTAAACAGTGTTGAACAAAATCAAACAACATGAGCAAAGAAGCATTAGTGACAATGATTCAGACAATCATGCTAATTTATTGAAGAATTAATATATACAACGATAAGAATCCACCCAAACAGTAGAAAACGTTGCTTATGCCCATGACTCGAATAGATGACAATCCTAAAACTGGAAGCCCCTAGTGAATGTGGCGAAGGCTTCCCTCCTACCTCTGGGAAGTTAACCAAGTCAGATCGACGTTGAGCTCCAGCGCTTTTCGGATCAAGGAAGCCAATAGGAAAATCTGATGCCGCCAAAGGTACGATTCGCCTGTAGAAGCGAATGCTGTCTCGGAACCTCTTGTCCATCACACAGCCAACTTCGTCGGGGGAGAACCGTGTCCTCAAATCTCCTTCGAGTCAGCACACTTGTTTTGGAGATCGACGAGTTGTTGCTCAGTCTCCCGAAGCGTGCCCTTGAGCAAGGCTATCCAATCTAGAGCTTGAGAATTTTCCCCCAAGAACTCTTAGGATCTCATTTCAGACTGAGACAACGTTCAGTAGAGATAAGTGGCTCGCTCTTAACTCTATAGATCCTTAACAACAGCAGCATTCACTTAGTGCTCCACCTCCTCGAGCATAGCAGGATCAACGTGTAATTGGAACAAATGAGAGATCTCGACATCTCGCCAATGCAGAGCCTCTACCAACACGTGAAGCACTTCTTGTGGCTATCGAGTAAGATGGAAGGGTCAGTCAAGAACAACCATGAAAAGCATGATCATGGACTGAAGAACTCTGTGAGGCAATACCTCAAAGAAGGATGGATCCTCCTGGTGAGATGGACCCTCTTGATAAGAGGGAATGAGAGAATC
Organism: Nepenthes mirabilis; assembly: GCA_025585075.1. Taxonomy (NCBI): domain Eukaryota; kingdom Viridiplantae; phylum Streptophyta; class Magnoliopsida; order Caryophyllales; family Nepenthaceae; genus Nepenthes; species Nepenthes mirabilis. Next base: position 14,257 of record JAODPA010116696.1, read on the forward strand.
CTTGCCTCCAGATCTAGCCAAAGCTAGCAAATACCATAGAGGCCACACGTGATGGCAGAGAGGCACCTCAAATCCTGGAGGAGGAGAAGTGCTCGAAGCATTTGGAAACTTAGGTGTCAAAACCTCTAAGTGAGGCACCTCCTTAGCGGCTATGGCCTCTAGGTTATCCCCCATCTCCTCTTCCTCCACTTGATTATTATTAACGCCTACCTCATCCAAAGAGGCAGGGGGAGTGGAGGTCGACGCTTCAGGCACAAAGCCACTAGGATCAGATCCCCTGGCTTAGTTAAAGTCGAAGCATTAGTCGATTCGCTTGATCTGTCAGCCAACGGGTCATTTATTCCAGCACCAGAATCCATGGGGGGCTCACTACCTTTAGCCTGTCCAGTCGGCTCATAAAAATCGAAACAGTCAATGAAAAATGAGCGGAACAGGGCCTCCACGATGTCTCATCGACACCCAAATGAGTCACCTTTTCACAAGCCTTGTCAATAGTCTAACAGTACTCAGAATCGGTGGGCGATGGAGGGATCGTCCTGCCAAATGTTCACCTAGGAGAATCCCTGATGAACAAAACTTCCAACTTTCTCTTCGGGTGACAGGACGGCGTGGAGGTGGTGTCGTCTCTTTTCACCTGGACCTCCCACTAAACTTTGTTGAACAACCTTTGGGAGAGCCAGTGGTCAGTGTGGTGCAAAATGGCGGCATTCTCTTCGATAAGCCTCGTTAGCGTCCGTACCATCCATTCCTCTTCCTTCAGGACATCACCCACATAAACCCCATTGACTCTACCCTAGTTGTTTGAAATTATCCACTTAGAATTGATTGCTATATAAAAAAAAAAATAGTCCTTCCAACCCTTTATTGAGTCTAGTTCCCCCCCCCCCCNAGTTCCCCCCCCCCCCTTATCTTGAACTTCTTATATGGAGTGAAGGAAATTCAGTTCACATATTGGTTGAATTGAAAAATTACTTTCGAGACCCAGGCATCTAAGGAGAGCTCTTTGGTGTAAGAGAAGACGCACAGAGAAATAAGATATCGAAGGGCGTTAGGATGGAGGCGAGCCATGGAGATTTCCAAAGCCTGTAGAATCTTTCTCAACTCCTTTACAAGTAGAAGACGAAAGCCAACTTTCAGATATTCCTCGTAGATGGTGATGAACCCTGGACAAGAAGCATAAACTGTATCGTCAATGCCGGGCATAACATATCAAATGGTGCTCAGAATGTTATACTTCATGTACAAAGATTCCACCTCTTTGCCAGTATGGATGAACTGAATCGCATCGATTCCCCAGGGAGCCATTTGAGAAACAGTGGAAACTAGAAAAAAAGAGAAGCAAACCAGGGCAGAACGAGTCAAAAAATGGAGAAGCGTGGAAACGGCTGGGGGTTAGTTCTTAAATATCTAATGCCTTATCCCTACAACGATGTTGTTTGAGAATATCAAAGAGGCACGTTTTCATAATGACTGCGACACATGCCCACACCGTAAAGTGTTGTAGCAAGTTTGTTTATTGGGCCAGTTATGATGACTGACGCTGTGCCTCCCTATATAGCCTGCAAACAGTTGGTGGCCCTAACGCCAAGATCGGTGAGTTAGCAGTGCGGCGCAAGTAATGATACCCTGACCCACCATTTTCCAAAGTGACAGACTGACGACACATGAACCTGACAAACTCGAGACTGATTCGACTGATTCACATCCCAACCAAGCATTCAGGATAAGTCATTACAAGTCGGATTGTCGGAAAACCGAGTTGTCAATGCTCAAAGTTGTCATATTATCAGAAATTATGCAACAAAAATGACATCCAAGCGCTTCATCCATTCAAAATAAATAAGAATATTGGAGCTATGCAATGAAGACAAAAATACTCAGAAAGTTTCATTTATTAATTCTTTTTTCAAAGTACAAACTTACAATAACGAATGTATAAGGTAGAAGAGAATGAAAATACGTGGAGCAGCGACTAGACTACAGTCGTCCTACTAACCTCGGGACGGACACATAAAGAAGAGAGGTACTCACCCCTAGAGCGACAACCGAACTCCAAGAACCGCTCACTTTAGGCGAGAGAAAGCCGAGAAGCCTTCCCTTTAAGAACAAGGTGCAGTTCTCTGAATTACTATGCTTGGTCTTAATTGAGAGCCAAACAAAAGAAAATCTCTTGCCCCTGGAATGGAATCCCAACTCTAGGAATAGAATGTTCCAGACGGGCAAGAGAAGAAATCATCCATCTTACTAGAGCTAAGAGCAGAGTTGCAGAGGAGTAGGGTTTTTAAAACTGATGGGAGAATGAACAATCATCCCTGTCAGAAACCTACCGCAGAGAAGATCGTTCGGCACTGATGAGGAGGATAGGAAATTGCTCCCCCAAAATCCGAATTTCACTTAGTACGACGCAAGGCTGGTTTTGGATCGGGAGTAAAAGAAGGAAACCAAGGCTAATTCCCATATAAAAGAAGGCAACCAAAGCAGCTTCAAGCGCATCCTCGGGTTTCAGCTTCTAACATTGGAGAAGAATTCCCACCAATTCTGACTTGTAGCTGCATAGCCTTCATGCTTGCTCCAAGTGCGCCCTCTCCTTAGCAGATGGGCAATACTTTATGATGCAAGGTATAAAGAGGCCCTCCATTTATAGCCAAAAAAGGAGATTAGCTTGCATTTAACCGAGAAGATCACGCTGACAACAGAGAATCGTCAGTGGCAAGGAATCAAATCAAATCATGTCAAACAGAGTAAGAAATCTGCAGAATTCCAGGAAAAGGAGCACACCTGGGAAGTAGCATGCGTGAAGACCTGTAGCTTACATCTCATCAAGAATATGTCCAGGGTTGAAAATTTAAACCTCTTAGCATGGAGGCCAAGTGATAGGTCCAGTATTTCATAGGGTGGCCCAAAACCCATCCTGCAAGAAAAAGAGGGACCTAGAAAGTAACTGTCCAGTAGGAGCTCCCCCCAAGCCCAAGATCCAGAAGACGCAATGGAAGGCCAAAGCAGCTTTGGCTTGCATTGGCCCAACAGCATGCTGGCAACTAGGGGCAATCAACAGCCCAACTCAACCTGCTCCAACTCTACAGACAAGCCCATGTGACCACTACTAGTATGTGGTCCCACGTGACTATAGGGACAAGTCTTGTAGGCGGCTATCTCCAATCTACCACCCTCTTGATTGCCTAGAAACTGAGCGCCGGTGGTGGAAGCACGATGGCGAATGGCTAACCCGCACTTTCTCTATAAATACATCCATTCTTTTATAAGGAAAGAGATCTGATCCTCTCTATCTAGCAATCAATCAATAAAGAAGCCATCAAGCACTTGGACATTTGAATACCCTGGGGCTACCCTCTCTCCCTCTCGCAAAGCCGCTCTCCCACAAGTGCTGCTCTCATTCTCAAAACTACTCTCCTAGGAGTACAACTCTCATTCTAAATGCCACTCCTCTGCGAGTGCACATTTCTGTAAGCCACTCATTGTTTTGAGCGCATTAAACGGAGTCTAATCCTCCACTATACACTCAACCCTCTCATACTTGCATCTATGCATGCTTTCTCATTTTCCTATTTTTCTCAACAAAGTGAAAAGATTACTGATTTGAGTATCGGAAGATATACTAATAAACGAGTCTTAACATCTTTTGACCTCTTGTTTTTTAGTTTTAGTGTACAGAATCCAGATTTGAAGTAACAAAAATCGAACCCACTCTTAGTTGGATACCCGAGTTAGACGGCTCCCTAATCATTCAATAATTTGGATCCAAAGATACACCAGTTATTTACTCCAGCAATAATTAATTCATATTTTTTCACATACCTTTCTTTTATTATATATTTTAAGTATTTAAATTATTTTAAACGCTCTTTCCTCATTTTATAATTTATGGTTATTGTTCCAGAACAATTTTGTCTTCGGGTGTCAGGCAGCTGAGGGAGGGTTTGTTGTTGGATGTGATGGTTTTTACTTGAAGGGCAGCGAATGTAATCGATGGAGGCTTTTTGGCATGACCAAGAGAAAGGCTGTTGCCTCGTGTTTCGCTGCTGCCGTTGTGGTGACTTGCTGCATGTTGTAGGAGGAGGATACAAATGAAAATGTATCTGCCATTGACAGGTAAAATCACTGCTTTATTTTTCTTGATGCTGCGAAATAAAACCAGAGTAGAAAAACATTGGTGAAAACAGATAAAATGCGCAGACTCAGCTGATTAAGGGCTTTCTAAACAGATGGAATTATTCAATACTATTCTTATATTAATAAGGCTTTTCCATCTCAACAGTTGAGAGCGCATAGCCTAAGGAGTAGGGTAATTGGACCTCCTCAATTAGCATATATAATTATAATCTAAGAGCCCTTGTGCAGTGAAATAAGGGCTAATGGTTAGTGCCTCTCATTCTTTAATTGCTGATTTACATCATATTCACAGTATGATCACACGTCTTTGATTTTGTCCTCC
>JAODPA010116697.1:0-47301 GCA_025585075.1 Nepenthes mirabilis
TAAATGACGGAGTGAAGATGTGCATCTGGTAGTTTAAATCCGGAGTGCATTTTGCCGGAGAGTAATATGCCGCTGTTGCAAGTTGGCGGAGTGTGCAATCTACCGGAGTGCTTTGTTTGCCGGAGAGAAATTTGCCAGACTGAAATTTGCTGGAGTGCAATGTGACGTAGTGCAATCTGCCGGAGTGCTTTTATGCCGGTGTGCAAATGCCGGAGTGCATGTTTGCCAGAGTGGAAATGCCGGAGTGCATTTTTGCCGGAGTACAATTTGCCGAAGTGCAACTGTGTCAGAGTGCTGCTGCTTCTTCTGCCCACTAATAGCCGGTGTGTACTTGAGAACGCTGTAGAGATGGGTCTGTACGGCGATGAAGGGCAAGCTACCATTCATTTTTGCTGAATTGATCTAGTCGAATGATGATGTGTCTAATCGTATATTAGATAGATTCATCTTTTGTTGAGTCTGTCATATGATGTCCTCCTAGAGGTTTTATGTAGTTTCTGATGTACCACTTGCTCGGGGCATGCCCTAGCGTTTATGTTTTATCTCCAAGTCAAATCACTTGGAGATAAAACATAGCTTTTGTAATTTTTCTCCCATTAATCCAAAATACTTACTTACCAAAAAAAAAAAGATATCTTGATCTCGATTTGCCGCGACTCTTTTCGCCATACTTTGGGTAGCGTACTTTACTTCTTTCCCATCGAGCGCCCCTCCTATTTTGGCACATTTTGCCTCATTTTGTTTCGATATCAAATTTTTCACTATACTTAAGCCCAAAAATAATTTTCATCTACGTAATTAATCCATAATTATCACGTTTTTGGATCGAGATCTCATAAGCTCCCGTGTCATTCCCAACAGTGCCCGCGTCGCTTGTCTTGTACTAGCAACTCCCCTATCGCGCCCAGCAGTGCTAGTGTTGCACTGGTGTCGTGCCCTAATAATTCCCTTATCGCATCGGTGTCGCTCCCAGCAGCTCCCTTGTCACGTCCAGCAGCGCTGGCGTCGTGCTCATGGTGGTCCCTTATCAATCCCAACAGCGCTCGTGTTGCTTGTTGTACTCCAGCAGCTCCCTTGTCACACGCAACAGTACTAGTATCACGCCAGTGTCATGCCCCAAGAATTCCCTTATCGTACAAGTGTTGCACCCAGTAGCTCCCTTGTCGTGCCCAGCAGTGCTGGTGTTGTGGCTTTGCCAATCCCTTGTCGATCCTAGCAGTGCCGGTGTCGCTTGTTGTGCCCCAGCAGCTCCCTTTCCATGCCAAGCAAAGCTCCCAGGAACACCCTTGTTGCACCAGTGTCGTGTGCAGCAGCTCCATTGTTGTGCCCAGCTGCACTGGTGTCATGCCTGTTGTGATCCTTTGTCACTCTCTACGGTGCCCGTGTCACTTGTCGTGCTCCAGTAGCTCCCTTGTCATGCCCAACAGTGCTCCCAGGAATGCCCTTGTCACACTCTAGTAGCTCCCTTATCTCTCCCAACAACACCGTGTCACTTTTTGTGCTTCAATAGCTACCTCGTTGTGCCCAGAAGTGCTGGTGTTGTGCCCTAGCAACATCGTTGTTATGCCCAATAGTGCTTTGGTTGCTCCAAAAGAATGCCCTTGTCATGCCCAGCAGCTCCTCAGCATGCCCCAACCTTGCCCTTATCGTGCCCACTGCATCCCTGCTGTGCCCATGTCGTCCCCAACAGTGCGAGGGTCGATCCAACACCAGTCATTTTGTGCCCTTGTGGAACCCAGCAACTTCATTGTCGTGCCCAATGATGTCCTTGTCTCACATTAGGACACCCGTGTCGCATCCAAGCAGTGCCCTTATCGCCCAGGGTGTGCTCCAGTAGTGCCCTTATCGCGCCCAACAATGCCCTTGCCACCCCCGTGTCGTGCCTGGTAGTGCCTGAGTCGCTCCCTAGCATTACTAATGTTGTGCCCAATAGCTCCCCAGCGTGCCCCACTAATGCCCTTGTCAAGTACTACATGCCCTAGCTGATCCCTTATAGCCCAGTGGTAGCCTTGTCACGCCCATGCCACTCCCTTGTCGCACCCCAGTAGTGCCCTTATCTTGCCCAGCAGTGTCGGGGTTGCACCGGTGTGGCACCCATACCAGTCCCTTATCACAACCAGTAGCGCTTGTGTCACTTGTTGCATCCAATGTGCTCCAGCAGCTCCCTTGTCGTGCCCCATCAATGCCCTTGTAGTGCCCGGCAATGCTGGTGTTGAACTAGTGCAGATCACTTATCACGGCCCAGTAGCGCCCTTATCGTGCCCCAGCAACAACCATGTCGTGCCCCATCAGTGCCCTTGTCACGCCTAGCAGCGTTGGTGTCGCACCCATGCCACTCCCTTGTTGCGACTCAATAGCAGCCTTGTTGTGCCCCATCATTGCCCTTGTCGCACCCATGCTGCTCCATTGTCGCACCCCAGCAATGACCTTGTCATGCCCAACAACGACTTGGTTGCTCCCCAGCTCAACAAATGTCACACCCAGCAGCGCCTCGATCTCTCCCCAGCACAACAAGTGTCATGCCCAGCACCTCCCATGCCGCGCCCAATGTATCCCTGCAATGCCCAGCAGACCCTTGGTTACTACCCAGTACGACCAATGTCACGCCAAGCAGCTCACCATCACGCCCTAGCGCCTCCCATGTCGCGCCAAGCGAGTCCCAGTAGTGCCCGTGTCATGCCCAGAAATGCCTGGGATGCTCCCCAGCTCACCCCAGCAATGCCTAGTAGCTCCCTTGTTGTGCCCATGTCGCACTTGGCAGTGCCCGAGTCAAGCTAGGGTTGTTCCCTAGCACAGCCCATGTTGTGCCCTTGTCTTGCGCAACGCACCCCCACAGCACCATTGTCAAGCCCGGGTTGACACAAAGGCTTTGCAAAGCGTTATCATGTTGATCATCTTGGCACACCATTCCCAATAACATGGCATGTCTTCGATGATGCTTGCTCATCGCTGGATTTTTCCCCCCGTCGGCACAGCCCGAATTTATGGGATATCATGTGGCCTCATCATGACATGTCTTGCCAATGCACGTGGTCTCGGGGTAGACATCTTCTGCCAATGCCTTGCCCTTTAGTTTGTAGATATCATCCCAATAATCTTACCCTTAGCTCTTCATGCATGCTTTAAATAGGAAAATATCAGCTTTCCTAATGAATACAGATTTTTTTGCATTTTTTACTCTCAATAATTGGACTTATGACACCTTTCTGAACTCAAATCACAATGCCAATACATCTAAATTTTCTCAAAAATTTATGCTAATTTTGGAAAAAAAATGCTTGTCATTTGGACAAGTCTTGAAGGAGTTATTAATTTTTAAAGTTGCACGATGTTTGAGAAATTATTAAAATATTCTCCCGTAGTTGAAAAAAACCCAAGACTTGGTTTTAAGATACTCCTAATTTTTATCTTTCTAACAAAAAAATCACCTAAAAGTGTTACTAGCAACTACAAAAAACTCTATTATGAAAGTCAGGGGTCCAATGTTTCCTCCTACCATGGCCAAAAAGGCCCAGAAGCCTCTATATGGGGGAGCTGCTTCGCTGCTAGGGCATGTTGACACTGCGACCCTTGCATGTCACCATGGCACACCATGCATGGTGCTGCGTGTTTGGTGTTGCTCATAAGTGTTCTGCAACGCTGTGATTTCACGGCCTGGGTTGCCATGCACTTGGTGTATACCGCTCGTATGATCAGTTTGTCCCATCTATTGTTGCTTCAATGAGGGTGCATGTTGGCATGCCATTCATCATGCTATGTGTCCCATGTTGTTCCTACGTGTTTTGCCATGCCATGATTTTGTGGCCCGGGTTGACATCTAGTGCATATCAATTATGTGCTCGGGTTGTGTCAACTATCGATGCCTTGTTGCAAGTACATGTCGGCATGCCTTGCATGGTGCTGCATGTGCCGTGTTGTTCATACATGGTTTGCCATGCCATGATTTCACATCCTGAGCTTCCATGCATTCGGTGCGTGTCGATCATGGGTTGCCCCATCTATCGATGTTTTGCTATAGGTGCAAGTCGGCATGCCATGCATGGTGCTGCGTGTGCCATGTTGTTAATATGTGTTTTTCCATGCCACGATTTTACGGCATAGGTTTTCATGTGTTCGGTGCTATCAGCTGTACGCACGGGTTGTCTAATCTATTGGTGTTTTACTACAGGTGCAAGTCAGTATGACATGCACGATGCTGCGTGGGCTGTGTTACTCATACGTGTTTCTCCATGCAATGATTTCACAACATGGGTTCCATGCATTCGGTGTGTATTGATCATATGCTTGGGTTGTCTCGTCTATAGTGGTGATCATAAGGGAACTTTGCAAGCTAATTTTGTCAGCATTATAATATGGTTGTGGATCGACTGTCAAGGATTGTATGAGCATACATGATGGCGTATGAGCAGTGGTAGGCTTGTGTGGGTCATTAGGCTCTTTGTCTACGCATTGAACCAGATGCACATGTGCCTCTTCATCGAAAGGCCATGAGCTTTGTGTCTTGGTTGATGTGTGGTTTCCCATGTTGCATACACATTGGAAGGAATTTATCTTATTGGGAAGATACCTTCTGCACGGTGTCCCATGGGGTTGTCGGGTAGATGATTCATAAGGCTCATTGTCCCTTGATATGCGTTTAATATGCAACTGAGGTGGGTGATGGGCTTTAGCATGTTCTCTTGGATGTAGAAGATTGAGATACAGGTTATGTGCGAGAAGTCTCGTAAGCCCGATCACTATAGACACAAATAGCAGTCAAACACACGTTGACCTCTTAACTGGTATTCAAATCGGTCGGCAAGGCTCATGATTGTCGGCGTCGAAGAAGGAATGCTACCTAGTTGATCTTGCAAGTAGTCATATGCTTGTCTCAAAGATTAAGCCATGCATGTGTAAGTATGAACAAATTCAGACAGTGAAACTACGAATGGCTTATTAAATCAATTATAGTTTGTTTGTTCATACCTACTACTCGGATAATTGTAGAATTCTAGAGCTAATACATGCAACAAACCCTGACTTTTGGAAGGGTCACATTTATTAGATAAAAGGTGAACGTGGGTTTAACCCGTTGCTCTATTGATTCATGATAACACAACAGATCGCATAGCTTGGACGCTGGCGACGCATCATTCAAATTTCTACCCTATCAACTTTCAATCGTAGGATAGTGGCTTACCATGGTGGTGACAAGTGACAAAGAATTAGGGTTCGATTCTTGAGAGGGATCCTGAGAAACGGCTACCACATCCAAGGAAGGCAGCAAGCATGCAAATTACCCAATCCTGACATGAGGAGGTTGTGTCAATAAATAATAATATCGGGCTTATTGAGTCCAGTAATTAGAATGAGTACAATCTAAATCCCTTAACGAGGATCCATTGGAGGGCAAGTCTGGTGCAAGCAACCGTGGTAATTCCTGCTCCAATAGTCTATATTTAAGTTGTTGTAGTTAAAAAGCTCATAGTTGGGCCTTGGGATGGGACGACAGGTCCTCCTCCGATGAGCATCGATCGTCTTGTCCCTTCTGCCGGCGATGCGCTCCTAGCTTTAATTGGCGAGGATGTGCCTCTGATGCTCTTACTTTGAAGAAATTAGGGTGCTCAAAGTAGGGCTAAGCTTTGGATACATTAGCATGGGATAACATCATAGGATTTCGGTCCTATTGTGTTGGTCTTTATGATCAAAGTAATGATTAAACAGGGACAGTCGGGGCCATTCGTATTTCATAGTCATAGGTGAAATTCTTGAATTTATAAATGATGAAAAACTGTGAAAGCATTTGCCAAGGATATTTTCATTAATCAAAAAAGAAAGTTGGGGGGTCAAATACGATCAGATATCATCATAGTCTCAATCATAAACAATGCTGACTAGGGATCAATGGATGTCACTTTTATGACACCGTTGGCACCTTATGAGAAATCAAAGTTTTTGGGTTTTAGGGGGTGTATGGTTGCAAGACTGAAACTTAAAAGAATTGAAGAAAGGGAACCACCAGGAGTGGATCCTGCGGCATAATTTGACTCAACATAGGAAAACTTACTAGGTCCAGACATAATAAGGATTGACAGATTGAGAGCTCTTTCTTGATTCTATGGATGGTGGTGCATGGCGATTCTTAGTTGGTGGAGCAATTTGTCTAGTTAATTCCATTAACGAATGAGACCTCAGCTTGCTAACTAGCTACGTGGAGCTATCCCTCCATAGCTTGCTTCTTAGAGGGACTATGGGCTTCCAGGCCACGAATGTTTGAACCAATAACAGGCCTATGATGCCTTTAGTTGTTCTGGGCTGCACGCACGCTAAACTGATGTATTCCATGAGTCTATTACCTTGGCCGATAGGCCCGAGTAATCTTTGAAATTTCATCATGATAGGGGTAGATCATTGTAATTGTTGGTCTCAAAAGTGGAATTCGTAGTAAGTGCGAGTCATCAGCTCGCATTGACTACGCCCCTACCCTTTGTACACACTGTCCGTTGCTTCTACTGATTGAATGGTCTGGAAAAGTGTTCGGATCGTAGCGACATAGGTGGTTTCTAGCTGGCGACATCACGAGAAATCCACTGAACCATATCATTTAGAGGAAGGAGAAGTCGTAACAAGGTTTCTATAGGTGAACCTGCAGAAAGATCATTATCAAAAATTGCTAAGTAGAGCGATCTGTGGAGATGTTGAAATAAATTATCAGGGGTGTGGTGCCTAATGTGGCCCAGTGCCCTCAACTGTTGACCGAGCCCGCACCTTATAGTCTGCTCCAAGAGTAGCAATGGGTGTGCCGGGTTAGGCTTAGCACAAGAACAAACCCAGGAGTTGATGACGCTAATGAACAGTAACATAGCGTGCATTGCCTTATCGCTGGATACCCAGTGAGTGAGGTGGCGACCTGTCGTATCTGAGGGACTCTCGACAACGGATATCTCAACTCTCACATCGATGAAGAACATAGAAAAATATGATACCTGGTGTGATTGTCAGAATCCTGTGAGCCATCAAGTCTTTGAACGCAAGTTGTGCCTGAAGCCTCTAGGCTGGGGCACGTTTTCTTGGGCGTCACGCATAGCGTCTCCCTGAACCTAGCTATTGTGTCTCTACATACTAGGTTGGGGTGGAGAGTTGCCTCCTGTGCATTGTTGTGCAGTTGGCTTAAAATCGGAGCTCGATGACTACGCCTCGATGTTGGGTGGTCTACAAGGCAAAGGCCAAGGTTGCATCCTATTGCCCTTAGCACGTCGCCCGTGAAGCTCGTATGACCCCACCGTGTCATCCATATGGCACCAACATAGTGACTCGAGGTTAGGCAGGGCTACCCACTAAGTTTAAGCATATTAATGAGCGGAGGAAAAGATACTTACAAGGATTGCTCGAGTAACAGCGAGTGAACCGAGAAGTACCCAACTTTAGAATTGGACGGCTATGTCATCTGAATTGTAGTCTGGAGAAGTGTCCTCCGCGATGCATCCGGCCTAATTCACTTACAAAAGGGTGCCAGATATGGTGAGAGCCCCATCGTGCCCATACCCTATCACACCACGAGGTGTTGTCAGCGAGTCGGGTTATTTTGGAATGCAGCCCTAAGCTGGTGGTAATTTCCATCAAAGACTAAATAATGGTGAGAGATTGATAGCGAACAAGTACCATGAGGGAAAGATGAAAAAGACTTTGAAAATAGAGTCAAAGAGTGCTCGAAATTGTCGGGGGGGAAGCAGATGGGGGTCGACGATGTGCCCCGATCGGATGCAAAATGGTCACAAGCCGGCCTGCTGATTGGCTCGGGGCATTGATTGATGCGGATTAAGGGGGCTAAAACCCAGGCCATAGATGCACTCAGAAGCATCATCCCAGCAATCGTGGAAGGTTACGTGTGCCGTCATGGCGTGCTTGGCACCTGCACACTTTGGGCGTTGGCCTGCAGGCCCCCCATTCGGCCTGTCTTGAAACACGGCCTGTCAACAGGTGAGTAAACCTGTACGGTACAAGAAAGCTGATTGCCGGAATCCCCTCGCAAGCTACACTGCTCACCGACCTTGATCTTCTGAGAAGGCTTCGAGTGAGAGCATACCTGTCGGGACCCGAAAGATGGTGAACTATGCTTGAGCGAGATGAAGCAAGAGGAAACTTTGGTGGACGCCAAAAGTGATACAGACATGCAAATCATTCCTCTGACTTGGGTATAGGGGTGAAAGACTAATCAAACAGTCTAGTAGCTACTTCCCTCCGGAGTTTCCATCAGGATAGCTGGAGTTGGAATGCGAGTTCTATCGGGTAAATCCAATGATTAGAGGCATCGGGGGCACAACACCCTTGACCGATTCTCAAACATTAAATAGGTAGGACGACGCAACTACTTCATTGAGCCGCAACACAGAATTGAGAGCTCTAAGTGGGCAATTTTTGGAAAGCAGAACTGGCGATGCAGGATGAACCAGAAGCTAGGTTACAGTGTTGGACTTCGTGCTAACCTAGATCTAACAAAGGGTGTTTTGATGGGCGGAGGACATTGTTGGGTGGGGTGTTTGGCTAGGGTGGCACATCTGTTAAAAGATAACGTAGGTGTCCTAAGATGAGCTCAACGAGTACAGAAATCTCGTGTGGAACAGAAAGGTAAAAGCTCATTTGATTCTGATTTTCAGTACGAATACAAACCGTGAAAGTGTGGCCTAACGATCCTTTAAACCTTCGGAATTTGAAGCAGAGGTGTCAAAAAAGTTACCACTGGGATAACTGGCTTGCGGCAGCCAAGCGTTCATAGCGATGTTGCTTTTTGATCTTTCAATGTCAGCTCTTCCTATCATTGTGAAGCAGAATTCACCAAGTGTTGGATTGTTCACCCACCAATAGTGAACGTGAGTTAGGTTTGGACTGTCGTGAGACAGGTTAGTTTTAGCCTACAAATGAGAGTGTCACGATGATAATTCAATCTAGTATGAGAGGAATTGTTGATTCACACAATTGATCTTCGCGTTTGGTTCAAAAGCTAGTGGCACGAAGCTACCATGCATTGGATCATGACTAAACACCTGTAAGTAAGAATCCAGGCTAGAAGCGACGCATGCGCTCACCACTCATTTTCTGACATGCAGTATGGGCCTAGCCCCAAAGGGCATGTGTTGTTGGCCATGCCCCCATGGCGGATGCACTGCGTGGGCCACCTAGAAGTATAATTTCCATCGAGCGGCTTATTAAATCCTTTGCAGATGACTTAAATACACGACGGGGTAGTGTAAGTGGTAGAGTGGCCTTGCTGCCATGATCCACTAAGATTCAGTGCTACGTCACTCTAATTCGTCCCCCCTAAACAAAGCAATGATGCGAAAAAATGGAGGCTTGGGAACGGATGTCCGCAGTCGCAGCTATCCACCCCACTCTGCATTACCCCCACGATGCTCCTACAAAAACCACTTACTTTTTAAGGAAAGATAACTGAAATGAAACAGAATGGAGTACCGTCAGCCATGTCCTTAACTTTTCAGGGCATGTCCATGTCGTTCCCCAACAATAATCCAATCCAACCATGTCACACAACATCCACGACAGTGTCATGTGCCCAACAGTGCCCATGTCAAGATCTTATCCTGCCCCACCGACGCCCCACTGAAGCCCTTATCTCACCTAACAGTGCCCGTGTTGCTTTTCATGCTCCAATGGCTCCCTTGTCGCATCCAACAGTACAAGTGTCTGGCCGGTGCCACGCCCCAAGAACACCTTTGTTGAGCACAACAACTCCTTTATTGTGCCTAGCAATGCTAGTGTCATGCCCGTGTCGGTCGCTTGTCCCTCCCAGCGGTGCCTGCATCTTGTCGAGCTCCAGCAGCTCCCTTGTCGCACCAGGTACTACTGGTGTCGCACCGGTTTCACACCCTAGTAATGCCCTTGTCACGCCTAACAACTCCCTTATTGTACCTAGCAGCACTTGTGTCGCACCCATGTCGGCCCCTTGTCGCTCCCAATGGTGCCCACATTGCTTATCAAGCTCTAGCAGCTCCCTTGTCATGCTCAGTAGTGCTGGTGTTGTACCAATGTCGTGCCCCATAAATGCCCTCATCAGCTCTAGCAGCTCCCTCGTAACTCCTAGCAATGCTCGTGTCTCTTGTCGTGCTCCACCAGCTCCCTTATCGTGCCTTGAAGTGCTGGTGTTGCATCGGTTTTGTGCCACATAAATGCCCTTGTCACGTAGGTGTCGCGCCTAGAAGTGCTGCTGTCATGCCTGTGCCTGTCCCTTGTTGCTCCCAACAATGCCGGCGTCACTTGTCGTACTCGCATCTCCTTTGTCGCAGCAAGAAGGGTTTGTGTCACGGCTAAGGAATGCCCTTGTCGCACCGGTGTCACACCCAGCAGCTCCCTTATCATGCTCGGTAGTGTTGGTGTCACGCCCGTGTTGGTCCTTTGTCGCTCCCAGTGGCACCCGCGTCACTTGTCGTGCTCTAGCAGCTCCCATATCGAGCCCAGCAATGCTCCCAGGAATGCCCTTGTTGCTCTGGTGTCGCACCCAGTAGCACCCTTGTCACGCCTAGCAGTGCTAGTTTTATGCCTGTGCCTGTCCCTTATCGCTCCCAGCAGTGTGCGCATCGCTTTTCATGCTCTAGCAGCTCCCTCATTGCTCCTAGCAGTGTTGGTGTCATGCCAGTGTCATGCCCCAGCAATGTCGTTGTTGCACCCACAACGCCTAGGTTGTTTCACAGAAACGCCCTTGTCATGCCCAGCAGCACCCTAGCATGCCCCAGCAGAGCCCTTATCACACCCAGCACATCCTTGTTGTGCCCGTGTCATCCCCATCAGCACTCAGGTCAATCCAGCACCACCCTTGTTGCGCCCTTGTTGCACCCAGCAGCTTCCATGTCGCCCCAGTAGCATCCTTATCACACCCTACAACACCTGTGTTGCACCGAAGAATTGCCATTATCTCCCAAGGTGCACTCTAGCAACGCCTTTGTCGTGCCCTACAGTGCCCTTATCACCCCCTTATTGTACCCAGTAGTGCCTAGGTCGGTCCAAAGCACCACTCGTGCTGTGCCTAGTAGCTCCCCAACACGCCCCACTGATGCCCTTGTCGAGCCCTACGTGCCTCAACTGATCCCTTGTCGCCCAGCAATTGCATTGTCACGCCCACGGTGCTCCCTTGTTGCACCACAGCAATGCCCTTATCATGCCGAGTAGTGCCAGTGATGAACCTATGTTGCACCCATGCCGGTCCCTTGTCATAACCAGCAGCGCAAGTGTCACTGGCTGTGTCCAACGTGCCCCAGCAACTCCCTTGTCGAGCCCAATCAATGCCTTGTTGTGTTGAGTAGCACTGGTGTCACACCCGTGCGGCTCACTCGTCTCGACCAAGCAGCACCCGTATTGCCCCCTAGCAACGACCTTGTCCAACCCCATTAGTGCCATTCTCGCGCTCAGTAGCTCTGGTGTCATACCTATTCCGGTACCTTCTCACTCCCAGCAGTGCCCGTACCTCTTATCGAGCTTTAGCAGCTCCCTTGTCATGCCCAACAGTGCTAGTGTTGTGCCGGTGTCACACCCTAGGAACGCCCTTGTCGTGCCGGTGTTACGCCCCAAAAATGCCTTTATCGTGCCGGTGTCGGGCCCAACAATTCCCTTGTTGCTCCCAGCAGCACCCATGTCACTTGTCGTGTTCCAGGAGCTTGCTTGTCATGCTCAGCAGTGCTAATGTTGTGCCATTGTCATGCCCCAGGAATGCCCATGTCGTGCAAGTGTTGTGCCCAGCAGGTCCCATATCACTCCCAGCAGTGCCCGCATCGCTTGTCATGCTCTAGCAGCTCCCTTATTGCGCCTGCAGTGCCCAGGAATGCCCTTATTGCACCGGTGTTGCACCCAACAACTCCCTTGTCACACTCAATAGTGCTGGTGTCACACCGAATCTTGTCCCTTGTCGCTCCCAGCGGAGCCTGCATCGCTCATCGTGCTCCAATAGCTCCCATGTCATGCCCGGCAGTGCTGGTGTCGCATCGTAGGAATGTGCATGTCTCACTAGTGTCACGCCCAGTAGCTCCCTTGTCGCAGCCAGCAACACTTTTGTTATGCTTGTGTCGGTCCATTGTTGCTCGTAGCAATGCCCACATCGCATGTCATACTCCAGCAGCTCCCTTGTTGTACCTAGTATTGCTGGGGTAGCACCGGTGTCGCACCCTAAGAATGCCCATATGGCGCCGATGTCACGCCCAATACACTTTTGTTGCACCCGTTCCGATCCCTTGTCGCATCGAGTGGTGCCCGTGTTGATTGTCGTGCTCTAGTAGCTCCCTTATCACACCCAACAGCGCTCCCAGGAACGCCCTTATTGGGTCAATCTCACATCCAATAGCTCTCTTATCTCGCCCAGCAGCACTGGTGTTATGCCTGTGTCGGTCGCTTGTCACTACCAGTGGCTCTCACGTCGCTTGTCGTGCTCCAGCAGCTCTCATATCATGCCCAACAATGCTCCCAGGATTGCCCTTGTTGCACTGGTGTCACGCCCAGCAACTCCCTTGTTGCGCCCAGTAGTGCCGGTGTCACCCTGTGCTAGTCCCTTGTCACTCCCAACAGTGCCCGCGTCGCTTTTTGTGCTCCAGTAGCTCCCACGTCGTGCCTGTAGCGGTTGTGTCAATGTCACATCCAATAGCTCTTTATCTTGCCTAGCAGCACTGGTGTTATGCCTGTGTCAGTCGCTTGTCACTACCAACGGCTCCCACGTCACATATCGTGCTCCAGCAGCTCCCATGCCACGCCCAACAATGCTCCCAGGAATGCCCTTGTTGCACTGGTGTCACGTCTAGCAGCTCCCTTGTTGCGCCTAGCAGTGCCGGTGTCACTCCTGTGCTAGTCCCTTATCATTCCCAACAGCACCCGCATTGTTTTTGTGCTCCAGTAGCTCCCATGTCGTGCCTGTAACGGCCAAGATTCTAAAACATAGAAAGTCCAAGTCATTAAGTTGATATAATGTTAGAGTAAAATAAAGTTTATCCGGTCAACGCCAGTTGACTAGCAAAGATGAATGAATGAAGGGGAATTGAAATGTGAAGGGTACTTATCTAGTCAACGTCAGTTGACCGGAAGTAATTAAGGAGCAAGTATAAGAATAAAAGGCGAGTCCGGGTAGTTGAGTTGACCAAAATTATATGGTTATTGACCGAAAAATTTAGGAGGTAATGTTGACTGATTTTAAGGATGTTGTCCGGAGAAATGATGACCAGCATCAAAATGCTGATCGGCGTCAAGAGGTTGACCAGAATGGTTGACCATAGAGTTGACCGGTTCTAGGAAATGTTGAGAAGAAGCCATGGCTAGCGGCTTATGAATCAATGGCCGACTGTCTTATAATCCCAAGAAGACGGTCAACGCAACCTTGACCAAGTTCTAAATAGGCATAATTTTAGAGATCATGAAGAATGATTTTCAGAGACCTTGATCTCTGGAAGATAAGAAGAAGCAATGATTTCCAGAGACCCTGATCTCCGGAAGATAAGAGGGAACAATGAACTTCCAGAGACAATGAAGATGATCTCCAGAGACGGTAAGGGAAGAGATTTCCGGAGATGATAAATGTAATATTAGGAGACCAGTGATAGAAAAGGAAAAATTAATCCGGTCAACGCTAGTTGACCAGAAATGTAAAAGGAAGACTAAGGAAAAGTAAGGGGGAGCCTCTACATGATATAAAGGGAAGTTAATCCGGTCAACACCGGTTGATCGGAAAATATAAAGAGAAGCCAAGGAAGAGTTGACCGCCCGATTGATTGGCGTGATGACTAATTATGATTAAGGTCTTGATGACCATGCCTGAGAAGGTAACCTACTTTCAACCACCCCTGAGTGGTTGACTTTCCCAACCTACTACCGCCATACCAAAAGTTTATGAATAAGAAACTAAAGAATTCAAGGAAAAAGTTAGGACTAAGCTCTCGAAAGAACCCAGAATTCCAAGCCGGCTCTAAGTTAGGAGATTCAGGCAAGTGTACCCCCTATTTTTTAAGTTCATGTTTTAATGCAAGTGTACTCACCTTCTTTGTAAAGTTCATGTTTGAAATGAAAGTATACCTAGTTTTGATGAATTTATGTTAAAGGAATATTATAAGTTTCTACGTGAAGTATGTCATGGTAATTTGATTTGATCATCTGCTATTTGGATATTTTATTTAAATGTAGGAAGTTTGGCCATGATCTTGTTTTAATAATGTTCGGTTATTGCATGTGTAGAATGACCTCCGACTTTCAATAAAATGACCTCCGGCCTTTTGATAAAAACATCTCGGGCTTTTATTAAAGGACCTCCGACAGTTTGATAAAAATGACCCCTATTTTTAAGACTCTAAAAGAAGGGCCTTATGTTGTCCGGCTAATTGCATAATTTGACTTTGGATTTGCGGAACTAACTGTTTGATGGCCGAGTAGTTGCTGGCCTTAAATGTAATCGTTTGATTGGTCAAGACTGCGGACCTTAAATGTAGCTGTTTGAATTGGCCAAGACTGCGGACCTTAAATGTAGCTGTTTGATTTGGTCATGACTATGGACCTTAAATGTAGCGTTATGGAATTTGATGGTTCAGAGGGTCGAGACTGCAAATCTTAAATGTAGCTGTTATTGAGATATGATGGTCGAGAGCTGGAGACCTTAAATGTAGCCGATTTTTTATGAAAATGAACTTGGAAATCAAATTGCATAAAATGACTTTGGAATCTGTTTGCATTGGCTTCGGCCATGTGTTATGAAATTGCATGCATATACGCCTCTATTGCATTCTGTCTGTTTGCCTCACTGTTCATGACTATGTATGATTTATGCATGAGTACCTTGCTAGGCTATCTAGCTCACCCCCTTCTATTTTTTAGATGATGATGATGACGAGTTTATGCCGAACGAAAAGGAATGAGGTCTGACGGACTAGCTAGGCAAGATAGCTTACAAGGATTAAGTAGCAGTGCACGAGCATAAATTGATGTACTCTCTTTTGATGTTTTGGGAAAGATTTGTAAAGTACTTCCGTTTTTGAAAGTTAATGAATATTAGTATACTTCTGTATAATGTTATGGTTTGAGTAATTTTTGAATCCTAGTGGCATCTCAGTTTGTTTTGGAACCTTCACGTCCGACCGACCTCGCCTATGGCCGGTCAAGTGAGAACCCTAAACTTTGGTGGCCAACTCAAGGAGTTTGGCCTTATGCGATCCTGTGTAAGCGATGTAAGACTCATATAGAAGAAAGAAAAAATTTTAAGCCCACCTTCTTAACCAGAGTATATGATCGGTTCCAATCGACGGGCGGCTGCATGTGGTGGAATGTGGCCGGTCCGTCACAGTGCCCAGCAATGCTGGTGTCGAGCCGATGTCTTGCCAAATCAACATCATTGTTTCACCTAGCAGTGCCTGGGTTGCTCCCCAAGAATGCCCTTGGTGCCCCTAGCAGCTCCCAAGTGCGCCCCAGAAGTGCCCTTGTCGCGCCCAATGCATCCCTGCGGTCCTGTGTCGTCCCCAGCAGTCCTAGGGTCAATCCAACATCACCCTTGTCATGCCATTGTGGCACCCAGCAGCTTCCTTGTCGCGCGTAGTGGCATCCTTCCCACCCTACGACACTCGTGTTGCACTGAAGAAGTGCCATGTCGCCCAGGGTGTGCTCCAGAAGTGCCCTTGTTGTGCCCAGTAGTGCACTTGTCACCCCCTTGTTCTGCTCGACAGTGCCTAGGTCGCTCTCCAGCATTGCCCGTGTTGCACCCAGTAGCTCCCCAACGTGACCCGCCGATGCCCTTGTCAATCCCTATGTGGGCCAGCTGATCGCTTATTGCCCAGTAACTGCCTTGTCACGCCCACTCTACTCCCTTGTCGCACCCCAATAGTTCCCTTGTCATGCTAAGCAGTGCCGGTGACGCAACCATGTTGCACCCATGTCATTCTCTTGTCGTAACCAGCAGTACCTATGTTACTTGTCACGTCTAACGTTCCCCAACAGCTCCCTTGTCGAGCCCAATCAGTGCCCTTGTTGTACCCAGCAATGTTGGTGTCATGCTCATGCATCTAGCTTATCACGGCCTAGCAGCGCCCTTGTCACGCCCTAGCAACGACCTTGTTGTGCCCCGTCAGTTCCCTTGTCACGCTTAGCAGTGCTGGTGTCGTGCCAATGTCGTACCCAGGAATGCCCTTGCTATGCATAGTAGCTCCCTTGTTGTGCCCAACAGCACTGTGTCACGCCCGTGCCAGTCCCTTATCGCTCCCAATAGTGTCGGCGCCGCTTGCCATGCTCCAGCAGCTCCCTTGCCATGCCCAATTGTGCTAATGTCACGTCGGTGTCACATCCCAGGAATGCCTTTGTTGTGGCGGTGTCGTGCCCAGCAACTCCCATGTTGCACCCAACAGCACTAGTGTCGCGCCAGATCCGATCCCTTATCGCTCCAAGCGAACCACGCGTCGCTTGTCGAACTCCAGTAGCTCCCTTGTTTTAAGATCTTGATCCCCAAAAAATAAGAATTAAGAAGCACATGGTAATGAATTGGGAAGGCCAAAAAGGTGTGAGTAACTTATAAGAGCTGGAGTAGTTTGTGAGCTCTTGAAGGCCGAAGTAGCCACATGATTTCTTAAAGGCCGAAGTGGTCTTGTGATCCTTTGAAGGCCGAAGTGACCTTGCAACACCATGAAGGCTGGAGTGGCCTTGTGCACTCTTGTGGCAAAAGTGGCCTTATGGCCTCATGAAGGCCGAAGTTGGTTGTGGCCTTATGAAGGCCAAAGTAGCCTCATGATTTCATAAAGGCTGAAGTAGTCTTATGGCCTCATGAAGGTTGAAGTGGTCTTGTTGCTTCATGAAAATCGAAGTTGATTCCTTATGTGTGTGGAAGAGGTCGAAGTAGCCTTATGGCCTTATGAAGGCAGAAGTTGATTGTGCCCCTTGAAGGCCAAAGTGGCCTTGTGATCCTTAGAAGGTTGAAGTGACTTGCAACACCATGAAGGCTGGAGTGGCCTTGTGCACTCTTGAGGCTGGAGTGGCCTTGTGATCCCTTGAAGGATGGAGTGGCCTTGTGGCCTCTTGAAGGCCAGAGTGATTTGAAGGCATGAGGGAGGCCGGAATGATTTGAAGGTTTAAGGGAGGCCAGAGTAAATTTGAAGAATTGATGGAAGCTAGAGTGGAATTGTGAGGTGAAGAAGGCCAAAGTAGATGCTGATGATGTTAAAGCCGAATTTAATATTGATGATAGAGGCCAAAGTTGATGATAAATGAAGAAGGCCGAAGTTGATGAGTTGAGGATGACCAGAGTCAATTAAATTTGATAAAAACTGACCTTGCTGATAGCCGGAGTAGATTTACCTACTCCGTTGACAATTTCCACCTACTCGGAGTAAGTAAACTACCCCTACCTACTGCACTGACCATTTAGAAGAAAAGTATCAAGTATGTAACTTACCCCACATGCTCCCACCTAATGCACTCTCTATATAAACTGAGCAAGTTAGTGAGAAAGGGAGTTAGAAGAATTTAGAAGAGACGAGGAGGGAAAAAGGGAGCCTTAGGCCAGGTTGAAGTAAGGACTTCGAGAATCAGGAAAGTGTACTCTCAGTTTTAAGTTCAGAGAATGTTTTAATGCAAGTGTACTTTGGGACTTGTATTCTGTGTCATTGCTTTGATAAATATGTTTTAAATCCCATTACGAAGCATGTATGAATTTTATATTTCTGAACTAAGTTTCATATTTTGAGAACCAGTAAGTCCTGAATTTGATTTCGTGCTTTAGCACATGTCTTATTGTTCATATTACAATTGGAACTGTGTTGCATGAAATAGCTATTGACTTTGATTTTTATATGTTGGCCCATGTTTCTGTTTATTTTATGACCTGATTGCTTTGCAACAAAATCCCGAATGGAAATTGGAATGTTAAAAATGTGAAGGCCTTTTGAAATTGACCAAAGCATGGAATACATGAACTTTGAATTGGCCATGAAATATGATGAATTCTGTTTAAACTTTGAATAAGTGCTTTGGACCTAGAACTATGATATAGTCAGATAAGGTTCTTCGGCATGCCTTAGAATATTACTGTGGTAATCAGTCCATGGAGTGATGCATGGTCTACCCCTCCTCGGGACGTAAAGAGAGGACAGAAATATGGAACTTTGGACTTTTGATTCTAAATGGAAATGGATATGGATATGAATTGGAACTATGGCCTTTGATTGTGTGGAGTGAACACAATCTACCCTTAATTGTTCCCCCCTTGGCTGGTAGGGTCTAATAGCCTAGGTCCCTTTGAACAATGGAAATGACGTGGAATTATACATTTGAGCTTGTACATGAACTTCGAAAATTAATATTGCATTGGAACTTTGAATTTTGACACTAGACTTGTACTTTGGAAAAAAAATTGACATTAAAATATGAAATTTTTTACTCTGAAAGATTGCATTAAACTATGAACTTCGGAAAATGGCATCGAATCAAGGACTTCAAACTCGATATTGATCATGAACTCTGGTGTTTTCTATGACTCTGTGTTATCGCATTCATGATTTGTATTGCATGCTTTTAGTACCTTGCTGAGTTTCGGCTCACTCTGTTATAATTTTTCCCCCTAATGAGACTATAGAACTGGTACCAGATGGGCAGGAATAGATAAAGCCCAGCAAAGAGGAATTTTAGAATCGGAAAGCCTGTTGAAGATTTTTGAGAATTTTGATAGTCTTAAATGTAATTGTGTTAACCGTGAATGAATGAATAACAATGCTTCCACTTGTATACATTTTGGAACAGATCTACTTCCACCCTTAACTCTGGTTAAAATCAGATTTTAGAATGGCATCTTTGTATGAATTTTTGGTTTAATGAAATAAAATGTCAAAAGAGTTGGAGCCGTGAATATTACATGGCATTGGATGATCCTGTGTATCTATTATGAATATATATATATAAGTCTATATTTTGTATGCTTGCATGTGTTGGTCCAATCTAGACTGTCTCCCTTGACTATTACATCTTGGGACTTAGCTTCGAACGAATTCTGATGGAAGGATTTTGAAATGTAAAAAAACAAATCCGCTCCGTCACACTTGTCATGCCTAATAGTGCTGGTGTCACGCGGGTGTCATGCCCAGTAGCTCTCTTGTTGCTCCTAGTATCACCCGCATCACTTGTGGTGCTCCAGGAACTCCCTTGTTGCGCCTAGCAGTGCTGGTGTTGTGCCATTATTGTGCCTCAGGAATGCCCATGTCATGTCGTTGTCACGCCCAACAACTCCCTTATCTCACCTAACAGTGCTGGTGTATGCCGGATCTGATCCCTTGTTGCTTAAAGCAGAGCCGGCATCGCTTGTCGTGCTCCAGTGGCTCCCTTGTTGTGCCCAGTTGTGCTGGTGTCATGCCAGTGTCATGCCTAAAGAACACCCTTGTCGTACCGGTGTCACACTCGGTAGCTCTCTTATCACTCTAAGCATCGCCTACGTCGCTTGTGGTGCTCCAGCAGCTCCCTTGTCGCACCCAGTAGTGTTAGTGTCGTGTCATTGTCGTGCCCCAGTAATTGCCATGTCACGCCGGTGTCGCGCCCAATAACTCCCTTGTTTCACCCAACAGCGCTTGTGTCGTGCCAAATCTGGTCCCACATTACTCCCAGCAAAGCTCGCATTGCTTGTTGTGCTCCACCAGCTCCCTTGTCGCACCCAACAGTGTTGGTATCATGTTGTGACGACCTAAGTTCCGAAATGCGATAATCATGGTGTAATTGAATTAATAATGATCAAGGGTTAGGTTTAGAATGTGGGGAATTGGGTTCGGAAGTAGGAAGAGGAAGCTGGGCCCTGTAAGATATCGGTTTCCAAGATATGGTTAAAATAGCCGGTGAGGTTTTGGATTTCAAAAATATGATAATTGGGAGGTAATTAAGTTGAAATAGGTGAATTAAGGTCAAAGGATACAGGAGGAATCGGTTTGAAAGGCACAAAGATCCGGAATTGGTAAATCGGGAACTGAAATTTGTAAATCAAGAAATGTTAATCCGTAAATAAGATTCCGGACTTTAAATTATGATAATTACGGCATATTAAGGTTATATAATCAAAATTAGGGTCCCAGGAAGTGAAACATTAGGTTGGAATAGTCAGAACGGGTCCCGAACGATAAAAACACGAAGTAGGCTCGCTGCAGGCTCAACGTGCGCCTGATGTGCACCCGAGTAGAGCTCGAGAGCCACCAGGGCACGAAAAATAGAATGCCTCACTTGAAGGGCGCTTGACGAGCACTTGAGGCGCGGCGTTGGCAAGGCAATGCACTTGATTACCGCCCGACTGGAGCTCGAGCACCAGTCGGGGTATTTATATCGTGCGAGGGTTTTCTCCCGTCATTTTTACGGCCATTTCCACATCTTAGAGAGAGAGAGAACATAGAACTAGCAAGAGGAAGAGGAGATGAAGGCCTACGAGTGTGAATCTGTTCGATAGCTAGTTAAAAAGGTGATAGATCAGGACGAAGCAGGTACACTCATACTCTTCTCCTTCATTTTCGTACACTTTTGTCTTGTTTTCTTCAGGTATCCTTGTTCTGATACCCGGTTAGATTTATATTTTTATGATTCTCAAGAACAAAGCATACATGTATGTTAATTTGGAGTCCAAATTTGTTGTTTAAGGTTTCAGATAACGTATACCCTAACCCCCATGCCTGGACATAAAACCCATAGATTTTTGGGGCTTTAGCTTAATTTTTTACTAGAATATGATTATCCATGGATTGGAAAAGTTAATTTATTGGTTGGGTATCCAAATTTGTGGTTATGTAAGGAAATTCGTTCGCGAATCCCATAACCCCCACTCGGACACCGTTTGAGCTTTGATTTGGTGGTTAATATACAAACTGACTTGGGATTATAGTTACCCCTGTCTTGGGTTTGATAAAATACTTGTTAGATGTCAAAAATTCTGAGAATAAATCATTATATGCATCAGTGCACTGATCACGTGCACTGTTCATGAGTATTGTTCACTCAAGGATTTCGGACGATATATTGCAAAATTTTCCTTTCTTTAACAGCTAATCAAATGGTATGTATGTTTGTATAAGTCCAATCGAAAAATATAAAAGCTCCGATATATGTGTTCATGAAAGAAATCCGCATCCAAAAGCTCTCAAAGTTAATCTACTCTTCAATGATAAGAATTCCAAATCTCTCTTCTGCTTATGATATTCGTATGAAAGTAAAGTTATGAAAATACCGAAATCTGCAAGTTAGATAATAAGCATATGAATAACTGGAGGAGAATTTGTTGAATGTGATCTCCCAGATGGAGATATTTGTGAAAAGAATTTGCTCTAATCTCCTAGATGAAGATATCTGTAAAAAGAATCTTCTCTGATCTCCTAGATGGAGACATCTAAGTAAAGAATCAGATAGAACCTCCCTCAAAAGGAATAAGTAATCATGAAATTGGGATCAACTTTCATGTTTCTGATGAGTAATGCCCCAAGGAATGTCACTAGTGTGATAGTGGAAGCTCAATGGAATTATCCTGGCCGCTTGTTGTAGCGGGTGATATTATGGACATGCCTTAGAACGTTATGGTGGTTATCGAGGATAATTCCATCTATGAAGTTATACGTAGTCCGCCTTTCCTAAAAGCGTTAACCCAAAGGTAGAACTACTATGTCTGACCTACCTTCGAGAGGTAACCCTATACTGATCCGATGAGAAAAGGCATTTCTGTTCTGTTTCTGGCCTTGATTGTGTGTGTAACACATTCTATCATCAATTATTCGCTCCCTTTCGCTAGTAGGGTTCACTAGCCTAGGTCCACAAAGATGAATGATTATGCTTATATAATGTCATAAAGAAAATAAGAATGAAAGCAAGAAGTAAATTGCACCCAAGCAAGCCTAATCAAGTTCTGTATATGCATTCCTTTCCTATTTACATGTACCTTTTTTGCTAAATTCTGTTATAATTACTTATTATCTTGACTTAATGTACTTGCTGAGCTATTAGTTCACTTCTTCTTTTCAGATGAGAGTTATGAGCTGATGCCCGATTAGTTAGAGTAAGGCAGGAGATCAGCTAAAGAAATCAACTGGACTGTGAGGACTTGTAGTTTTGTATACATTTAATGTAATAGAATGAAAATAGTTATGTTACATTTATATTGGATAATGGAATGTGACATGATATATTATGTATTATTGTAGATTATGTTATGCTTTCGCAGGTGGTAGATGTATCTAGTTTAGCTTCTACTATTGTTTGATTATAGATTTATTTAGACATAGATGGCATCTCTATTTAGATCCAATGTGGTAGTTGTGAATACTATGTTGGAGCCATGGATGATATGTCATTTATCGATCTAGTGTAAATATTGTGTTGAATGTTGAAGCCTAAGGATTTATATGCTTGTACAAATTTTAATTGTGTAGGTTGTATAAATGGTTTCTGGTCCAATTACAAAGGAAACTTAGCCAAAATTTATGCAGAATTCAATGTTTTAAAATTTATGGTATTAGTTTTGTTTGTTTATTGACGGAGATTATTAGAGAAAAATAATCCATTCCATCATAGCTGGTATCCGAGAAAAGAGATGTCTTAGGTTCCATTTGAATTGCATGCGGAAGTGTAGGATAGATTAAGAATGATCGGATAAATAGATCTAAGCATAGGACAAATTAAGTTAGGTTGGATAGTCCTAGTCATTCTGGTTGACTAGTTTAGGTTCAAACTAAGTTAGAGATAAAGGATGAGTTTAGTTGTCTAGATCCTGCCCCACGATAGTACCCCAAGAATACTTTGATTGTGTTATTGCCTTCAGATAGGATACTAGTAGCTACTATAGCTCCTAGGTGAAGGTCCATTCGTGGCAGTGGTCAACTATGAGGTCGAGAGGAATTATAGGTAGGCACTTGGAGGCCCCAATTTGATTGGTGTCGATTTAGTGCTTAAGTTGGTTGGTTTTGATTCGAGGCATTGGTTAATTGATTTTGGATTACAGTTCAGGTTTGATTTGTTTTGAGGTGATGGAATGCTTGATCGACATATCAAGTATGGCGGATCAGGTGGGATTGACGGCTCGAGGTCAGTGAAAATTGGAGTTGATTTCTGGTGTGATGAAACTGAAAATGTCAAATTACAATTGATTTGGTAAGTGTTTGAATGCTGGAATTTTTGGACGATACAATCCTGTAGAAATTGAAAAGGTGTTCCTGGAAGCCGATATGAATTGTGTTGGTAAGATAACGTTCTTTGTAACTAGGTTATAAATTTGGAATATGGGGCATAGTTGATCCAATTAGGGATAGCCGTTAAGTCAAATTAGTAAATGAGACCACCCCATTGAAGTCATTTGCTGGTCACTAAGGAAATTAATTGTGTGAGTCTTGAGGATATACATTGGAAAAAAAAGGAGAAAGATCGAGCCGATTACCTTTGATAAATGATTTGAGTTTGTGTTAGAATTAGCGCTTGCTTTTGAGGATTCTGTATGGAATTAGAGAAGCTTCAGTTAGGTATCGTTAAGAATACCTTGGGGCCTTTGGGGAAGTCAGATTAACTGATGAGGTTATTTGTGGATGGTTGGGCAATTGGTTACTTGGAAGATTAATGAATTGATAAGTGGGCATAGTGAATGGATAGGTGATTTTTAAGATCGATCTATATCTATAGCGTGTTGATTATGGATAATTAGAAATTGTGCCCGCGGCAACATTTGAGAGAGGATGTGACGACCCGAGTTTGGAAATACGATGATTGGGAGGTGATTGAGTTAAAATACGTGAACTATATTCAAAAGGTACGGGAGGAATGGATTTGAAAGCTCAAAGAAACGGAATTAGTAAATCGGGAACCGAAATTGTAAACGATGAAATATTAATTCGTAGACAAGATTTCGGGTTTTAAATTATGATAATCATGACTTATTGGGGTTATATAATAAAAAATAAGGTCCAAGGATGTAAAAGATTGGGTTAGAATGGTCAAAATGGATCCCAAATAGCAAAAATGCGAAGTAGGCTTGCTGCGGGCCTGACCTGCGCCCTCCAGGGGCTCGAGCGCATGGAGAACACAGAATCCAGATTAGGCTGCACTCACCGGGCGCTCACCGCGCGCTCGAGCCGGCCTGGACAGTAGAGCTGCGCTCGCCGCACGCCTTCTAGGCGCTCGAGCGCATTTAGCAGAATGTATCCCGCTCGCTGAGAGCTCGAGACGCGCTTGAGCGCCCCCTGCCTTTTGTTCGCGTGCTGACTTCGTTTTTGTTATAAAATGAAGGGAAAAAAGGAAAAGGAAGAGAGAGAGAGAGCAGACCACGCACGAAGGAGAGGAAAAAGAGGAAGAAGAGAAGAGGAGAAGGGGAAATTGCTAGTTCCAATCCACACTCGGTAAAGATAATGGTAGATCGGGACAAGGCAATTGTACTTCGGACGTTATTTTTTGTTTTCACAGATTTTGTTTCTTTAAAGTTGATGAAAATGTTCTAAAATGATTTTGATGCATATTTAAAGTAAATGATGTATGTTTCCTTCAATTGTTCGGTTAGATTTTATGTTTATCCATATTTATTGCAAGTTTTGTCTTCGATTTCACGTATAAGCATGTAAATAGTGTTCGATTTGTTTCCGAAAGTATGTGATGAAACCCTAGCTCGAAGATATTGTAAAGTTTGAGTAAATTACATGATTTAATGTATATGCATGGATTTATGGCATTAATTTCATGAACAAGCACATATTTAGATATCGATTTGAGTTTGAAAGCTTTGGCGAAGCCCTAGGTACGAAAATGAAGAGTTTTTGATGAGTTTTAACCGTAGCTTATGCTATATGAAAGTTAATTGACATTGAAATGAAGCTCCCAGTATAATTTGTTTTTGAAAATATGTACCGACTTATACCGATGAAATTTTTATGTACTTTTTGAAGTTAACTGAAGGTAAATTGTGAAAGTCTGATTGTAAAAGAGATTTTTTAATAAAGAGGTTATTTTCATTACAATAATTTTGGGACCTGGGAGTGGCTACAGTCCAGATAAGTTCTCCGGCAATGCCTTAGAACTTACAGTGGTAATTGAGGATAACTCTGTCCATGGAGTGATTCATAATCCGCCCTATCCTCAAGGGCGTTAAGCCAGGAGAGACATAGGCTACCTTCGAGTGGCACACAATACAGAGATTCCACGGGATGGGATATACATGTTACAGTGATAGGCCTTGGATTGTGTGGATTGAATACAATCTATCCTTGATCATTCGCCCCCTCAGCTGGTAGGGTACGCTTGCAGGGTCTGATATCGTTATGCTATGTTACAGTGTATAGATGATAGTGTATCATTTACAGTGAACAGATGACAGTGTATCATTACAGAGTACAGTTGACGGTGAACAGTTTACAAAATATTGTTTTCAGTTTTACAGTGTATTGTTAAAGTTTACAGTTTCTAGTTTACCGATTACTGATTTCTGAATTAAGAGGTTTAATGTCATCAAAGTATGCCTTTACTGTCTTCTAGATGATGTTTTGTTTAAATGTTCTTGTTCTGCATAGTTATATGATCGTTCTGCATCATAGTTTTACCGCTCATATGCATGTACCTTGTTGGGCTTCGGCTCACTGTTTTATTATTTTTCCCCCTCCAGATGAGACAGTAGAGTTAGTACCTGACAAAAAAGAGTGATCAAGAGAAGTTCCTGAAGACTTTTGAGGACCTAGAGCATTTTGGAGCTATTTTGGAAGAGTCTGTCGACGTAAAGACTTGACTGGAATTATGATTTTGTATGCTGATTTTATGTCTATGGGTGTTCATGAACATGTGAATTTTGTATAGAAATTATATGATGTGTATGGTTGTAAAAAGGAAAAGCTATGCTTCTGCAGGTTATTAGTTTAGCTTCCGCTCTAAACTTTTGGATATACCATACAGGTCCTAGACGGCATCTCGTTATCGAACTGTTAGTGTAGCTGACGCTTTTATAGATTTTTGCTATGGATGGCACATGTGATCCTGTGTGTGCATATTGTAGGAAGAATTATGGATAATTGATAGTTGTGTGCTTATAATAGTTAATTGTACAGGTTGTATTTTTGGGTTTTCATCCATTTACAAAGGAGACTCTACCGAAATTTCTACAGAAGTCTTACCTTGTATGTTAGCCCTGTTCTTGTCTTGACGGAAGCTTTTAAGAAAAAAAAATATCCGTTCTGTCACAGAGGGTATGGCTGCTATGAAATTTGGGAATGCCATTTGGGTTTTGAAGGTCCATTGGTGTTTCGTAAAATATTATGGGTTGGATCTTTTAGCCACAATCGGGTCCATATTGAGATGACCTCATTGATGGGTTCAAAGGAACATAGGAAATATGTACTCCGTTTGAAAATTGTGTCATGGATTGAGAACGATTGTTAATCGAAGGCCCGACTGTGAAGGGAACGTGAGTTTAGATTGAGAAAATTCCCTGTTGAGTGGATGGCATCTTTGATAGCACGATTTTTGATCCACATGGCTTTAAACGGTGACCAAATAGGGAAGACCGATTAATGTTGTGAAGGGATACAATTTTCTCAGGATTAATTTAATCTGATGAGTGATTTGGCAAGTATCCCTTGAGGATTGTAGCATTTGTGAGATGTTTGGTTTAGAATAGATCGGTAGTCATTAGAACAAAATATGAAAAGGTAGTTTTCAAGGGATAAGGAAGAATGTGATATGGGTGTGAGGCCTCTTCGATAATAGCGGTTTATTTGGAAGGATGATTAGTATCATGAAGGCTAGTAGAGATGTGAGACATTTGGGCTTAGGAACGATTTGTATTCGTAAGAATGGACATGTGAAGGTAGCTTTCGAGGAATTACGGATGAAATTGATGCCCATGTCATTTGGTATGACCCCTGACGGGTCTGGTGAGTTATCATAGAATAAAATATTTTTAAAGAAGGTTAGAATTTTGTTCTTCCCGCATTGTAATAGAAATTAAGTGGGGGAGACTTTCATAATTAGAGTTACTCCACCCATAGGTTAGAATCAGTAACTAAAGTCTCCGCTTTGAGAACCCGTGGGAATTGCTTTTAGAGATAGCTATTATCTAATAAATTTAAAGGCCATAATAGTTATGTCATTAAAGAAAGATGATCTTATGATCTTGCAATTGATAGACTTGTTTAAGGATTGTGAAGATGAACCTCGGTGTAGTGAGGAAAGTGAACTTTAGTGCTGACAAGGAATGATGGGTGTCTTTAAGCTTAATATTTTTTTGATGCCTCGTAGGTGATGTGAATCATGAGCTACAAGTGGTCCCAATGCTGGGTTAATGGTATGTCATGCTCTTCAATATGGAGACAGAAATCGTATTCGAAGTAGCGGGACGGTGAAATTAAGAAATGAGAAGTCTTTGTGGTTTTATCTCCACACGATTTTGAAGATCCACCCCCTGTAATTATAGAGGTCATGTTAGGAATGAATCAGTTAGTTCGTCGGTATGCCAACAAGATCCGGAGGTTTCTAAGTATTTGGGCTTTAAAATTCTGGGTAATGACCTAAAGCTATATTGAATCCTTGGGGTGATAGTTATAATTGTAGTTTCTAATCTTCATGTAATTTGAGGATTTGTAGGGATTGACAGCATGATATGGCTGTCTTAGAATTTGCTCTAATTATGGTTGCAGTGTAATCTAAGTGTTTCACATGGATTGTGTATTTTAGGAAAATGTCGGTTTGATGACATACCAACGAAATAGTGAGGATATAAAGTATTTCAATCTTGAGTTTGTTTGCGATTTGAAGTTGGTGCCGAAACCCTAACTGAAACTTGATCAAGGAGTTTTGGATGTTAAGTTAAATTTGATATAGCAGCAAATTGTGACCGAATGACTCTTAGTTAGATAAATAATTAGAGTAGTGCAGCGAAAATGTGGCGAACCCACATATGAGAAGGTTCAATCTGAGGCTCAGAAGGAATAGTCCCCTTCTACGCTTATGGTAGGTTCAAGCAAGAACTTTCAGTC
The DNA here is from genome assembly GCA_025585075.1 of Nepenthes mirabilis. Classification (NCBI taxonomy): domain Eukaryota; kingdom Viridiplantae; phylum Streptophyta; class Magnoliopsida; order Caryophyllales; family Nepenthaceae; genus Nepenthes; species Nepenthes mirabilis. Next base: position 27,939 of record JAODPA010116697.1, read on the forward strand.
ATTTGAGGTTTCGAGTTAAGTCGAAAAACTAGTTAATGAATTTGGTGTCTTCAAACTTTGTAGAATTAGATTTTGATAGAACGCATTGGGTAATAAGAATCGAGATGATTCAATGCTCAAGGTTCTTTGGGATAACCGTTTAATTAATGAGGTGATTTGGAAACACTAGATGAATTTAGAAGATTACCTCCAATTATGGGAATTTGAGGTTCGGGAAGAATGCTCATTTTTTAGGATTAGCGTAAATTGAAGAATGTTTAGCTGATTGAGTATTTGAGCTAAGTCGTAGGGAGTTAATAGATTCAGGTTGCCCTCAAACTTAGTAGGTTAGTGTGAAGTTTTCCCAGGTATCTTAAATGTGGAAGTGGATAAGTGACTGTGATGAGTTGTGTTGGGAAATTTAGAGTTTATTCCCATAACGGAGTTTTGATTTGGATTTTGATAGATCAATTAGGTAATGAGGATTAGAACAGCTCGAATGACTAAGGTTTCATGGGACTGTAGTAAACCAAGGAAGTGATTTGGGAATGCATGGGAGATTGCCTTTGACTTGGAGATTTCGAGGTTCGTCAAATTTTGAGGATGAAATTTCTATAAGTGGGGGAGAATGTGATGACCCGAGTTCTAAAATGCGATAATTAGGGTGTAATTGAATTAATAATGATCAAGGATTAGGTTTAGAATGTGGGGAATTGAGTTCGGAAGTAGGAAGAGGAAGTTAGACACTGTAAGACATCGGTTTCCAAGATATGGTTAAAATGGGCGATGAGGTTTTGGATTTCCAAAATATCATAATTGGAAGGTAATTAAATTGAAATAGGTTAATTAAGGTTAAAGGGTATGGGATGAATGGGTTTGAAAGGCCTAAAGATCCAAAATTGGTAAATTGGGAATTAAAATTTATAAACCGAGAAATGTTAATCTGTAAATAAGATTCTGGGCTTTAAATTTTGATAATTATAGTGTATTAAGGTGATACAATCAAAATTAGGGTCCAAGGATGTAAAAAATTGGGTTTGAATGGTCAAAGCGGGTCCCGAATGGTAAAAATGTGAAGTAGGCCCACTACAAGCTTGACATGCACCCAAGTAGTGCTCGAGCTCAACTGGGGTGCGAAAAACAAAATGCTCCTCTGGATGGGCGCTCGATAAGAGCTCGAGGCGCAATGTTGGCAAAGGTGGTGCACTTGATTACCGGTATTTATATCACGCGAGAGTTTTCTCCCGTCATTCTTTCAGCCATTTCTGCATTTTAGAGAGAGAGAGAACATAGAACTAGAGAGAGGAAGAGGAGACGAAGTCCCACGAGTCCGAATCAGTCTGAAAGCTAGTTAAAAAGGTGATAGATCAGGACAAGGCAAGTACACTCATAGTCTTCTCTTCCATTTTCATGCACTTTTGTCTTGTTTTCTTCGGGTATTCTCGTTCCGATACCCGGTTAAGTTTATATTTTTATGATTCTCAAGAACTAAGCATGCATGTATGTTAATTTGGAGTCCAAATTTGTAGTTTAAGTAAGGTTTCAGACAATGTAAACCCTGACCCCCACGCCCAGATATGAAACCCATGGATTGTTTGGGCTTTAGCTTAATTTGAGACTAGAATATGATTATCCATGGATTGGAAAAATTAATTTATTTGTTGGGTATTCGAATTTGTGGTTATGTAAGGAAATTCGTTCGCAAAACCCTTAACCCGCGCCCGGACACCATTTGAGGTTCAATTTGGAGTTTAATGTACAAATTGACTTGGGATTATAGTTACCCCTATCTATAGTTAGATAAATTTCCTATTGGATGTCCAAAATTCCAAGAATAAATCAATATATGCATCGGTGCACTATCCATGCGCACTGTTCACGGGTACTGTTCACCCGAGGACTTCGTACAATATATTGCATAATATTCCTTTGTTTACTTGCCAATCAAACGGTATGTATATTTGTATAAGTCCAATCAAATAATCTTGAAGCTCCGATAAAGCTCCGATATATGCGTTCGTGAAGGAAATCCACATCCAAAAGCTCTCAGAGTTAATATGCTCTTCAATGGTAAGAATTTTGAATCTCTCTTCTGCTTATGATATTCGTATGAAAGTAAAGTTATGAAAAGATTGAAATTCGGAAGTAAGACAATAAGTATATGAATAATTGGAGGGAAATTTGATAAATATGATCTCCCAGATGTAGATATCTGTGAAAAGAATCTGCTCTGATCTCTCAAACGGAGATATCTTTGAAAAGAATCTGCTCTGATCTCCTAGATGGAGATATTTGTGAAAAGAATCTTATAGAACCTGCCTCAAAAGGAATAAGTAATCATGAAACTAGGATCTGCATTCATGTTTATGATGGGTAATGCCCTCAGGCATGTCACTAGTATGACAGTGAAAGCTCAAGAGAATTATCCTGGCCGCTTGTTGTAGCGGGTGATGTTAGGGACATGCCTTAGAACGTTATGGTGGTAATCAAGGATAACTCCGTCCATGGAGTTATACGTAGTTCACCCTTCTCAGGGCGTTAACCCAGAGGGTAGAACTACTGTGTCTGACCTACCATCGGGAGGTAACCCTGTACTGATCTCATGAGAAGAGATATTTCTGTTATGTTTCTGGCCTTAGTTGCGTGTAACATAATCTATCCTCAGTTATTCGCTCCCTTTGGCTAGTAGGGTCCACTAGCCCAGATCTGCAAAGATGAATGATTATGCTTATGTAAAGTCTTAAAGAAAATAAGAATGAAAGAAGTAAGCAAATTACACCCAAGCATGCCTAATCAAGTTCTGTATATGCATTCTTTTCCTATTTACGTGTACCTTTTCTACTAAATTCTGTTATCATTATTTATTGTCTTGACTTAATGTACTTACTGAGTTATTAGCTCACTCTTACTTTTCTTCCTTCCAGATAAGAGTTACGAGCTGACGCCTGATTAGTTAGAGTAAGGCGGGAGCTAAGTTAAAGAGATCAGCTGGACTCTGAAGACTTATAGTTTTGTATATGTTCAATGAAATAGAATGAAAATGGTTATGATAGATTTATATTGTATAATGGAATGTGGCATGATATGTTATGTATTATTGTAAATTTTGTTATGCTTCCGCAAGTGGTAGATGTATCTACTTTAGCTTCTACTATTGTTTGATTATGGATTTGTTTAGGCATACATGGCATCTCTATGTAGATCCAATGTGGTAGTTGTGAATACTTTGTTGGAGTGACGGATGATATGACATTTTTCAGTCCTGTGTATATATTGTGTTGAATGTTGAAGTCTTAGGGTTTATATGTTTGTACATGTTTTAATTAAGCAGGTTGTATAAATGGTTTTTAGTCCAATTACAAAGGAAATTTTGCAAAAATTTCTAAATAATTCAATTTTTTAAAATTTCAGGTATTAGTTTTGTTTGTTTATTGACAAAGATTATTAAAAGAAAATAATTTGTTCTATCACAATACTAGTGTCACACCCCAGGAACACCTTTGTTGTGGCAATGTCGCACCCAATAGCTCCCTTATCACGCCTAGCAGTACTGGTGTCGTGCCTGTACCGGTCCTTTGTCACTCTCGGTGCTGCCCGCATCACTTGTTGTGCTCCAGCCGCTCCCTTGTCGCACCTAGCAGTGTTGGTGTCGCGCCGGTTTTGCACCCCCGAAATGCTCCTGTCATGCCGGTGTCATGCACAGCAACTCCCTTGTCGCACCCAACAGCGCTCGTCTTGGGCCTGATCTGGTCCCTTATCGCTCCCAGCGGTGCGGTGTTGCACCGGTATTGCGCCCCATGAATGCTCTTGTGACACCCAGCAGCTCCCTTGTCACGCTTGTGCTGATTCGTTGTCGCTCCCAGCAGTGCCCGCATCCTTTGTTGTGCTCCAGCAGCTCCCTTGTCCTGCCAATCAATGCTGCTGTCGCGCCCCTGGAATGCCCTTTTGTGCCGGTGTCGCACTAAGCAGCTACCTTATCGCGCGTAGTAGCGCTAGTGTCGTGCCCGTGACTATCCATTATCACTCACAAAGGCACTTGCGTCGCTTGTCATGCTCCAGTTGCTCCATTGTCAAGCCCAGCAGTGCTCCCAAGAACGCCCTTGTTGTGCCAGTGTTATGCCCAGTAGCTCCCTTGTCGTGCCCAACAGTGCTGGTGTTATGCTCGTGCCGGTCCCTTGTCATTCCCAGCGGCGCTCAAGTCACTTGTCGTGCTCCAGTCGCTCCCTTGTTATGGCCAATAGTGCTCCTAGGAACAGCCCTACTGCACTGGTGTCGTGCCCAGCAGCGCTAGTGTCACGCCCATGCAGGTCACTTATCGATCCCAGCAGCGCCCGCATTATTTTTCGTACTACAGCAGCGCACCCAACAGTGCTGGTGTCGAGGCGGTGTAGCACCCTAGCAACGTTGTTGTCATGCCAAGCAGCGCCTGGGTCTCTCCCTAGGAATTCCCTTGGCCCATCCAGCAGTGCCCTTGTTGCATCCAGCGCATCCCTGTGGTGCCCATGTCATCCGCAGCGGAGCCCGGGTTGATCCAACAGCTTCCTTGTCGCGCCCAGCGGCGTCATTGCCACACCCAGCGACACCCGTGTAGCACCCAAGAAATGCCCTTGTCACCACCGTGTTGTGCCCGATTGTGCCTAGGTCGCTCCCCAACACCGCCACTGTTGCACCTAATGGCTTCCTAGCGTGCCCCACCATTTCCCTTGGCGATCCCTACGTGTCCCAGTAGTTCCATTGTTGCCCAGTAGCTGCCTTGTCATGTCCTTGCCACTCCCTTGTCACACTCGAGCAGTGCCCTTGTCACACGTTAGCACCGGTGACGCACCCGTGTTGCACCCATATCAGTACCTTGTCATGACCAACATCTCCTGTGTCACTTGTCGTGTCTAATGTGCCCCAGCAGCTCCCTTTTTGAGCCCAAATAGTGCCCTTGTAGCACCCAGCAGCGCTGGTGTCGCACCAATGTGGCTCAGTTGTTGCGGCCTAGCAACACCCTTATCGTGCCCCAAGAGCACCCTTGTTGCCCCCAACAGTGTCGGTGTCACGCCCCAAGAACACCCTTGTCCTGCATAACAACGCCCTTGTCACGCCCATGTCGATCCCTTGTCATTCCCTTGTCTCGCTCGGTAGTGCTGGTGTCGTGCTGGTTTCACGCCCCAGGAACAACCTTGTTGCACCGGTGTCATGTGCCAGGAATTCCCTTGCTGTGCTAGTGTCATGCCAGCAGCTCCCTTGTTGCTCCCAGTAGCACCCACCTCACTGGTTGTGCTCCAACAGCTCCCTTGTCGAACCCAGCAGCTTTGGTGTCACATCGGTGTCGCGTCCTAGGAATACCCTTGTCATGATGCTGTCACACCCAGCAACTCCCTTGTCATGCCCAACAGCGCCGGTGTCGCTCCAGATCCAATCCCTTGTCACTCCCAGCGGATCCCACATCGCTTTTTGAGTTCCAACAGCTCCCTTGTCACGCCTAGAAGTGCTGGTGTCGTGCAGGCGTCGTGCCCCAAGAATAGCCTCGTCGTGCCTAGCAGCTCTTGTGTCACACCCAGCATCTCCCTTGTCCCACTCAGCAGCACTGGTGTCGTGTCTGTGCCGGATCCGATCCCTTGTTGCTCCTAGCGGAGCCCGCTTCGCTTGTCGTGCTCCAGCAGCTCCCTTATCATGCCCAATAGTGCTAGTGTCATGCCAATGTTGTACCCGTGCCGGTCCCTTGTCGCTCCTAGCAGTTTCCGCATCGCTTGTTGTGCTCCAATAGCTCCCTTGTCACACCCAACAATGCTGGTGTCATGGCGGTGCTGCGCCTAAGAAATGTCCTTGTCGCGCCTGTGTCACGCCCAGCAACTCCCTTGTCGCACTCAGCAGCGCTGGTGTTATGCCCATGCAAGTCTCTTTCCTCTCCCAGTGGCGCCCGCGTTGCTTGTCGTGCTCCAGCGGCTCCCTTTTCATGCCCTACAGTGATCCCAAGAATACCCTTGCCGCACTGGTGTCACGCCCAGCAGCTCCCTTGTCGTGCCTAATAGTGCTAGTGTTGCACCGATTTCGGTCCCATGTCACTCCCAGTGGAGCCCGCGTCACTTATCGTGGTCCAACATCTCCCTTATTGTGCCTAGCATTGCTCCCACGAACACCCTTGTCCCACTGGTGTCGTGCACAGCAATTCCCTTGTCGTGCCTAGAAGCGCTGGTGTCACACCCGTGCCAGTCTCTTCTAGCTCCCAATAGTGCCCGCGTCATTTTTTGTGTTCCAGCTGCTCCCTCGTCGCACCCAGTAGTGCTGGTGTTGCACCCTAGCAACATCGTTGTCTCACCCAACAATCCCTATATTACTCCCCAGGAATGCCCTTGTCACGTCAAGTAGCTCCCCTGCGTGCCCCAACAGTGCCCTTGTCGTGCCTGCACCTCCTTGCGGTGCCCGTGTCATCCCCAGCAGCTTCCTAGTCGATCTAGTGCCACCCGTGTCACGCCCTTGTGGCACCCACTAGCTTCCTTGTCATGCCTTGTGGCGTCCTTGTCGTACCCTACGACACCGATGTGGCACGCAAGCAATGCCTTTGTCACCCATGGCGCACTCCAGCAGCGTCCTTGTCGCACCCAACAATGCCCTTGTTGCCCCCATGATGTGCCTGATAATGCCTGGATCACTCCCAAGCACTACCCGTGTTGTAGCCTTGGCCGACAAGACCAGGTAATCTTTGAAATTTCATCATGATGAGGATAGAACACTACAATTGTTGGTCTTCAATGAGGAATTCCTAGTAAGCGCGAGTCATCAGCTCACGTGGACTACATCCCTGCCCTTTGTGCACACCGCCCATCACTCCTACTGATTGAATGGTTCGGTGAAGTGTTTGAATAGCAGCGATGTGGGTAGTTTTTGGCTAATGACGTCACAGGAAATCCATTATACCTTATCATTTAGAGGAAGGAGAATTCGTAACAAGGTTTTCGTAGGTTAACCTGTGGAAGGATCATTGTCAAAAATTGCTAAGCAGAGTGACCCATGGACATGTTGAATTGAATCATTAGGGGTGCGGTGCCTAATGTGGCGTCGCACCCTTGACTGCCGACCGAGCTCACACCTTATAGTCTTCTCCAAGATCAGCAATGGGAGTACCGGGTTAGGCTTGGCACAAGAATGAACCCTAGCGCGGATCACACCAAGTAACAACATAGCATGTGTTTCCTTGCCGCTGGATGCTCGGTGTGTGAGGCGGTGACCTGTCATATCTGAATGACTCTCTACAATAGACATCTCAGCTCTCACATCGATGAAGAATGTAGCAAAATGTGACACATGATGTGAATTGTAGAATCTCGTGAACCATCGAGTCTTTAAACGCAAGTTGCGCCCGAAGCCTCTAGGTTGATGATACGTCTACCTGGGCATCATGTATAGAGTCACCCCCAACCAAGCCATTGTGTTTCTGCATGCTAGGTTGGGGCGGAGAGTGGCCTCTCATGTGTTCTTGTGCGGTTGACATAAAATTGAAGCTTGGCAACTACGCCACGACGTTCGATGGTTGACAAGGCGAAGGCCAAGGTTGCATCGCGTCGCGGTAAGCATGTCACCCGTGAAGCTCGCATGACCCCGCCATGTCATCCATACGACACCAATGCAGCGACCCTAGGTCAGGGGGGGCTACCCGTTGACTTTAAGCATATCAATAAGTGGATGAAAAGAAACTTTCAAGGATTACCATAGTAATGGCGAACAAATCGGGAAGTGCCCAACTTTAGATTCGGGTGGCTCAGTCGTCTGAATTATATTCTTGAGAAGCGTCCACCATGACGGGCCGGGTCCAAGTCCCCTGGAATAGGGCATCAAAGAGGGTGATGTGACAGTCCGGCCTTATTCCACTGCATAAAGCCGCCGTCCAGCCTAAATCCTTGCCTCAAAATAAATTAATAGATAATAATTAGGTGGACATAAAAATTTTTCTTTTCTTTTATATGAATAAACCTTTCTTTTATAAACAGGATTGCATGAGGCCGAACTGCATGAGTTGGCATTCCGATTTTAATTTCATACAATGCCGACCAACACTAAGGTTAGACGGACCTGAATGCCTTGATACAACCTGAGATGCTTACTAGAATTATCAATTTTATTTATCTAAAAAGTAATCACGGAAACATGCTAATATCCATAGATTCTTATATAGCGGAACTGTTCCACAATTCTTCTCAAAACATCAAAAGGAATAAATCAAGTCCTTCATTTATCAGCTTCGGCCAGCTATGCCATCTAGCTACTGCATATGGTTCTACTCAACTTTATCCTCCATAAGCCTCTCGTCATCTGAAAAGGGACAAGAGTGAGCTACAAAGCCCAGTAAGATACTCACATGCAGAAAATATAAACATTCATATAATCAGACCAAAGTAAAGATTTATATCATAACTTTAACATATAAAATCACCATATAATTTCTTCTTTAGTTCAGAATTTCCTTATTCTTATTCTTATTATCTTGTCTCCAGAAGCATCATAAAAACCATTCGAAATTATTATCATCTTTAGGGACCGGACGGGAGTGGACAACATCGAGGAAGGGTTATGTGTTACCCCGCAACTTAAAGTCATATCCTCTCATTATGCTCCTCGAGGAGGGAGGTAATGCCTTTAACCCGGCATACGGAGCCGTAGTCCAAAAGTCTTATGCCACCAAAAGTCTCCCCCCATGGCCCAGGCGATAGTCCTCGAGTGTCACTCCAATATCCTTCATCCATCTTTAACTGCAAGTTTAATTGAAACTTGGTTCTTATTCTTGTCTTTTAATGGCCATACGTCATAGTTCGAAAGTCGAAATTCATAGAGTTCCACTTGCTGTACGAATTACATACATTTTCCTTGTTCTTACAAAAAGGCCGGAGCTCTTTTTCTAAAAAGGCCGGAATTCTTTTCTCAAAAGGCCGGAGTTCTTTTCTAAAAAGTTGGAGCTCTTTTCTCAAGAAGGCGAAATTCTTTTCTCAAAAGGCCGGAGTTCTTTTCTAAAAAAGGCTGAAGTTCTTTTCTCAAAAGCCGAAGTTCTTTTGTTGCAAAGCTAAAACTCTTTTCTCGAAAGGGCGGAGTTCTCTTCCCAAAAGTCGGAGTTCAAAAGCCAGAGTTCTTTTTCAACAAAAACAGATGTTTCAAATTCGGAGTTTCTTTCCAGCAAGGGCCGGAGTTCTTTTTACTGAAAACCGGAGTTCTTTTTACTGAAAGCTGGAGTTCTTTTTAACAAAGGCCGAAGTTCCCCTTATCAAAAGCAGGAGTTCTTTTTCATTAAAGGGTCGGAAGTCTTTTCTTCAAACATGCAATTATCAAAGTTCATATAGATCGACAAATAATCATACTTCAAGCAGAACAAAAATTGAACATCATGAATAACATGGCTTCTTTTTAAACATGCGATTAAGAACGATTCTTCCTTAAATCATATGAACAAAACAAACATCATATATACTGAAATATAAATTCATCAAAAATTAGATATACTTGCGTTGCAAACATGCATAATCATGAACTTAAAATAAGGGCATATGAACAAAACAAATACCATAATATATACTGAAACATAAGTTCATCAGAAATCAGATATACTTGCGTTGCAAACATGCATAATCATGAATTTAAAACAAGGGCATATGAATAGAACAAACATCATATATATTGAAACATAAGTTCATCAGAAATCAAAAATACTTGCGTTGGAAACATGTATAATCATGAACTTAAAACAAGGGTGAGTACCCTTGCCTGGATTTCTTTTACTTTGCCTTGCACTTTTGGTCTCCTTTACTAGAAAACTCTATTGCGTGCCTCTTTCTCACGCCCTTTAGTTCTTATTTATAGGCCTTGGGTCTGGCGGCCGTCGTTAGGGTTTGGCCACACTAGGGGGGATGTTTCGGAATATGTTGGCCACACTAGGGGGATGTTTCGGAATATGTTATTTTTAGCTTTACACTCCCGAAGAGTTTCCTCATTAAATTTCAAGGTTATTTATAGTTCTCGTTTCAGAGTATGTTGGCCACACTAGGGGGAATGTTTCGGAATATGTTGGCTACACTAGGGGGGATGTTTCTGAATATGTTATTTATGGCTTTACACTCCTGAAGAGTTTTCTTATTAATTCCTGGTTAACTGACCTTGATCAGATTTAGGTTTCTCATTTAGCCATATTCCGGTCAACTAACTGGCATTGACCGGATTACTTTCCTCTTCATGTTTTCCGGTCAACATTTTACATTGACCGGATTACTCCTTCTTCATGACTTCCAGTCAACAATTTATGTTGACCGGATTACTCCTTGATGCCTTCCGATCAACACTTGTTGACCAGATTACTCCTTCACGCCTTCCGGTCAACACTTGTTGACCGAATTTTTATCGTTAACTCGTTTTTCCTAGGTAATTTTAACTCGTCATCGGGGATTTTCTATATTCTAAGATCTGGGCCATTACAATCTCTCCCACTTACAGGAATTTTGTCCTCGAAATTTTTAAATGAAGTTACTATACTCCAGAAAATAGATAGGGATACTTGTTTCGAATCTCTTTCTCTCATTCCCAAGTTGCTTTTTCAGGTGAGTGATTTTTTCAGAGTACTTTTATTAAAGAGATTGATTTGGTGCATAGCCTTTGTTCCCTTCGATCTGAAATCTGTATTGGTTCCTCCACGTAGGATAAGTCCTTGTCAATTGCTAAAGGCTCAAACTCAATTACATGAGTAGGATCATGGACATATTTTCTAAGCATCGATACATGAAACAAGTCATGTACTTTGCCAAACTTGGTGGTAGTGCAAGTCTGTAGGCCACTTCTCTGATCTTTTTTGAAATCTCAAAAGGGCCAATAAATCGTGGCTTCAACTTTCCTTTCACCCCGAATCTGTACATCCCCTTAGATGGCGACACCTTTAAAAACACAAAATTGCCTTCTTTATATTCTAATGCAGACCTCTTCCGGTCTGCATAGCTCTTTTGTCTACTCCGGGCTACTCTAAGATTTTCATGTACTAACTTTATCTTTTCTTCCGTCTCCTTAACAATTTTCTGACCAAAATCCTTTTATCCCTGGGCTCCTCCCAGTGAATCGGTGATCTACATCTCCTTCCATACAAGGCCTTAAAAGGAGCCACGCCTATGCTGGCCTGGTAACTGTTATTGTATGTGAATTCTGCCAAGGCTAAGAAATTGTCCCAACTCCCTTTCATCTCTAATATCGAGGCCCTTAACATATCCTCTAGGATTTGAATCGTTCGTTCTGACTAGCCGTCATTTTGCGGATGATAAGCGGTACTAAATTTTAATTCTGTCCCCAATTCTTTATGTAGACTTTTTCAAAACTTTGAAACAAAATGAGGGTCTCTATCTGATACAATAGAGGCAGGCACACCATGAAGCCTGACAACCTCATTTACATACAGTTGGACCAGTTAATCACGGGAGTATGTCATTTGGATTGCCAGAAAATGGGCTGACTTTGTTAGTCGGTCAACAATAACCCAAATAGTATTTATTTCCTTGGTGTCCTTGGCAGGCCGGTCACAAAGTCCATAGCAATATCTTTCCATTTCCAGCCCGGAAGCAGCATTGGTTGTAATAACCCGGACGACTCCTTTCTTTCGGCATTTACTTGTTGGCATACAAGACATTTTTTCACGTAAGCTGTAATATCCCTCTTCATATTTCTCCACCAGAAAATATAAACATTCATATAATCAGATCAAAGTAAGGATTTATATCATCACTTTAATATATAAAATCACCATATAATTTCTTCTTTAGTTCAGAATTTTCTTGTTCTTATTCTTATTATCTTGTCTCCAGAAGCACCATAAAAACCATTCGGAATTCTTATCATCTTTAGGGACCGGATGGGAGCAGACAACATCGAGGAAGGGTTGTGTGTTACCCCACAACCTAAAGTCGTATCCTCTCATTATGCTCCTTGAGGTGGGGGTAGTAACTTTAATCCAGCATACGGGGCCATAGTTCCAAAAGTCTTATGCCACCAAAAGTCTCCCCCCGTGGCCCAGGAGGCAGTCCTCGGGTGTCACTCCAATATCCTTTATCCATCTTCAACAGCAAGTTTAATGGAAACTCGGTTCTTAGTTCATGTCTTTTAATGGCCATCCGTCATTGCTCAAAAGTCGAAAGTCGTAGAGTTTCACTTGCTGTCCGGATTACATAACTTTAACATATAAAATCCTCATATAATTTCCTCTTTAGTTCAGAATGTCCTTATTCTTATTCTTATTATCTTATCTTTAGAAGAATCATAAAAATCATTCGAAATTCTTATCATCTTTAGGGACCAGATGGGAGCGGACAACATCGAGGAAGGGTTGTGTGTCACCCCACAACCTAGAGTCGTATCTTCTCATTATGCTCCCCGAGGTGGGAGGTAATGCCTTTAACCCGACATACGGGGCCGTAGTCCAAAAGTCTTATGCCACCAAAAGTCTCCCCCTGTGGCCCAGGAGGCAGTCCTCGAGTGTCACTCCAATATCCTTCATCCATCTTTAATAGCAAGTTTAATGGAAACTCGGTTCTTAGTTCATGTCTTTTTATGGCCATCCGTCATAGTTTGAAAGTCGAAAGTCATAGAGTTCCACTTACTGTCCGGATTACATACATTTTCCTTGTTCTTATAAAAAGGCCGGAGTTCTTTTTTCAAAAGGCCAGAGTTCTTTTCTAAAAAGCCAAAGCTCTTTTCTCAAGAAGGCGGAGTTCTTTTCTCAAAAGGCCGGAGTTCTTTTCTAAAAAGCCGGAGCTATTTTCTCAAGAAGGTGGAGTTCTTTTCTCAAAAGGCTGGAGTTCTTTTCTAAAAAAGGCCGGAGTTTTTTTCTCAAAAGCTGGAGTTCTTTTCTCAAAAGCCGGAGTTCTTTGCTTGCAAAGCCAGAGTTCTTTTCTCGAAAGGGCGGAGTTCACTTCTCAAAAGCTGGAGTTCAAAAGCCGGAGTTCTTTTTTAACAAAAGTCGAAGTTCCAAATTCATAGTTTCTTTCAAACAAGGGCCGGAGTTCTTTTTACTGAAAGCCAAAGTTCTTTTTACTGAAAGCCAGAGTTCTTTTTAACAAAGGCCGAAGTTTCTCTTATCAAAAGCAGGAGTTCTTTTTCATTAAAGGGTTGGAAGTCTTTTTTTCAAACATGCAATTATCAAAGTTCATATAGATCGACAAATAATCATACTTCAAGCAGAAAAAAAATCGAACATCACGAATAACAGGGCTTCTTTTTAAACATGCGATTAAGAATGATTCTTCCTTAAATCATATGAACAGAATAAACATCATATATACTAAAACATAAATTCATCAGAAATCAGATATACTTGCGTTGCAAACATACATAATCATGAACTTAAAACAAGGGCATATGAATAGAACAAACATCAAAATATATACTGAAACATAAGTTCATCAGAAATCAGATATACTTGCGTTGCAAACATGCATAATCGTGAACTTAAAATAAGAGCAGGTGTGACAGTCCGGCGTTATTCCACCGCATAAAGTCGCCGTCAAGCCTAAATCCTTACCTCAAAATAAATTAATAGATAATAATTAAGTGGACATAAAAATTTTTCTTTTCTTTCATATGAATAAACCTTTATTTTATACACAGGATTGCATGAGGTCGAACTACATGAGCTGCCATTCTAGTTTTAATTTCATACAAGGCCGGCCAACACTAACGTTAGACGGACCTGAATGCCTTGATACAACCTGAGATGCTCACTAGAATTATCAATTTTATTTATCTAAAAAGTAATCACGGAAACATGCTAACATCCATTGATTCTTATACAGCGGAACTGTTCTACAAGTCTTCTCAAAACATCAAAAGGAATAAATCAAGTTCTTCATTTATCAGCTCCGGCCAGCTATGCCGTCTAGCTACTTCATATGGTTCTACTCAACTTCGTCCTCCATAAGCCTCTTGTCATTTGAAAAGTGGTAAGAGTGAGCTACAAAGCCCAGCAAGATACTCACATGCAGAAAATATAAACATTCATATAATAAGATCAAAGTAAAGATTTATATCATAACTTTAACATATAAAATCATCATATAATTTCTTCTTTAGTTTAGAATTTCTTTTTCTTATTCTTATTATCTTGTCTCCAGAAGCATCATAAAAACCATTCAATATTCTTATCATCTTTTGGGAGCGGACAACATTGAGGAAGGGTTGTATGTTACCCCACAACTTAAAGCCGTATCCTCTTATTATGCTCCCCGAGGCGGGAGGTAATGCCTTTAACCCGGCATATGGGGCCGTAATCCAAAAGTCTTATGCCACCAAAAGTCACCCCCCATGGCCAAGGAGGCAGTCCTCGAGTGTCACTCCAATATCCTTCATCCATTTTTAACAGTAAATTTAATGGAAACTCGGTTCTTAGTTCTTGTCTTTTAATGGCCATTCGTCATAGTTCAAAAGTAGAAAGTGGTAGAGTTCCACTTGCTGTCCGGATTACATACATTTTCCTTGTTCTTATAAAAAGGCCGGAGTTCTTTTTCTAAAAAGGCCGGAGTTGTTTTCACAAAAGGCCGGAGTTCTTTTCTAAAAAAGGCCGAAGTTCTTTTCTCAAAAGCTGAAGTTCTTTTCTCAAAAGTCAGAATTCTTTTCATGCAAAGTCGGAGTTCTTTTCTCGAAAGGGAAGAGTTCTCTTCTCAAAAGTCGGAGTTCAAAAGCCAGAGTTCTTTTTCAACAAAAGCCAAAGTTCCAAATTCGGAATTTCTTTTCAACAAGGGCCGGAGTTCTTTTTACTGGAAGCCGGAGTTCTTTTTACTGAAAGCTGGAGTTCTTTTTACTGAAAGTCAGAGTTCTTTTTAACAAATGCCTAAGTTCCTCTTATCAAATGTTGGCATTTTTTTCATTAAAGGGTCGGAAGTCTTTTCTTTAAACTTGCAATTATCAAAGTTCATATAGATTGACAAATAATCATACTTCAAGCCGAACAAAAATCAAACATAATGAATAATAGGGCTTCTTTTTAAACATGCGATTAAGAACGATTCTTCCTTAAATCATATGAACAGAACAAATATCATATATACTGAAACATAAATTCATCAGAAATCAGATATACTTGCGTTGCAAACATGCATAATTATGAACTTAAAACAGGGCATATGAACTGAACAAACATCATAATATATACTGAAACATAGGTTCATCAGAAATCAGACATAGTTGCATTGCAAACATGCATAATCATGAACTTAAAACAAGGGCATATGAACAGAACAAACATCATATATACTGAAACATAAGTTCATCAGAAATCAGAAATACTTGCGTTGCAAACATGCATAATCACGAAATTAAAACGATGGCATATGAACAGATCAAACATCATAATATATACTGAAACATATGTTCATTAGAAATAAGATATACTTACGTTGCAAACATGCATAATCATGAACTTAAAACAAGGACATATGAACAGAACAAACATCATATATACTAAAACATATGTTCATCAGAAATCAGATATACTTGCGTTGCAGACATGCATTATCATGAACTTAAAACAAGGGTGAGTACTCTCACCTGGATTTCTTTTACTTCGCCTTGTACTTTTGGTCTCCTTTACTAGAAAACTCTATTGCGTGCCTCTTTCTCACGCCCTTTAGTTCTTATTTATAGGCCTTGGGTCTAGTAGCCGTCTTTAGGATTTGGCCACACCAGGGGAAATATTTCGGAATATGTTGGCCACACTAGGGGGATGTTTCAGAATATATTATTTATGGCTTTACACTCCCGAAGAGTTTCCTCATTAAATTTCTTGGTTATTTATAGTTCTCGTTTCGGAGTCTGTTGGCCACACTAGGGGGAATGTCTCGTAATATGTTTGCCACACTAGGGGGATGTTTTGGAATGTATTATTTATGGCTTTAAACTCCCAAAGAGTTTTCTCATTAATTCCTGGTCAACTGACCTTTACCAGATTTAGGTTTCTCATTTACCCATATTTTGGTCAACTAACTGGCATTGACTGGATTACTTTCCTCTTTATGTTTTCTGGTCAACATTTTACGTTGACCGGATTACTCCTTCTTCACGCCTTCCGGTCAACATTTTATGTTGATCAGATTACTCCTTCTTCACGTCTTTCGGTCAACACTCATTGACCAGATTACTCCTTCATGCCTTCCGGTCAACACTTGTTGATCAGATTATTATCCTTAACTCGTTTTTCTTAGGTCATTTTAACTCGTCATCGGGGATTTTCTATATTCTAAGATTTGGGCCATTACAATCTCCCCCACTTATAGGAATTTCATCCTTGAAATTTTAAATGAAGTTACTGACCTCCAGAAAATAGATAGGGATACTTATTCCGAATCTCTTCCTCTCGTTCCAAAGTTGCTTCTTCAGATGAGTGATTTTTCCAGATTTTCAGTGCAAACACTACAGCAGCTAATTCCAGATCGTGAGTTGGGTAATTTCTTTCATGATCCTTCAACTGTCGTGACCCATAGGCAACTACCCCTTCGTGTTACATTAACGCAAAACCCCATCCACTCTTTGAGGCATCACAATGGACAATCAGTCCTCCGGATTCGTCTGGATTGGTTAGGACCGGTGTAAAAGTTAACCAGTCTTTAAGTGCCTGAGAACTCCCTTCATGATCATCGGTCCACTCAAACTTAGCATCTTTCTTTGTTAGTTGTGTGAGTGGTAGGGCGATTTGGAAGAAGTTTTCCACAAACCGCCTCTAATATCAGGCCAAGCCTAAGAAGCTTCGTACTTCGGTCACAGAGGTTGGTCGGTTCCATTTTACCACTGCCTCCACTTTCTTAGGGTCGATGGAAATCTCTTCTTTGGAGATGAGGTGACCAAGAAATCCCACTTCCTCTAACCAAAATTCGCATTTCTTTAATTTTGCGAATAGCTGATGTTCCCTAAGGATCAGGAGTGTAATCCGTAATTACTCCTCGTATTCCTCATAGCTCTTTGAATAAACAAGGATGTCATCAATAAAGACTATCACAAATTTGTCCAAGTAGTGTTGAAAAATTCGGTTCATTAAGTCCATAAATACGGCTGGAGCGTTAGTTAACCCAAAAGGCATCACTATAAACTCATAGTGCCCATATCTAGTCCGGAACGTAGTCTTTGCTATATCATCCTTTCTGATCCGAAGCTGATGATATCCAGATCTAAGGTTGATCTTTTAGAATACACAAGCTCCTTGTAACTAATCAAGGAGGTCATCAATCCTTGGCAAAGGATATTAGTTCTTGGTGGTAATTTTGTTCAATTCCCGATAATCCATGCATAATCTCAAGGTCCCGCCCTTCTTTCGTACAAACAGGACCAGTGCACCCCATGGTGACACACTCAGCCAAATGAAACCCTTATCTAACAACTTTTACAGTTGCTGCTTTAACTCCTTAAGTTCTGACGGCGCCATTCTATATGGTGCTTTGGATATTGGTGCTAATCTTGGCACCAATTCTATTCCAAATTCTAACTCTCGCTTGGGCGGCAGCCCAGGTAACTCATCAGGAAATAGGTCTTTGAACTCCCGTACTACAGGAATCTCTTTGGCAAGAGTCCCTTGACCTTCAGTAGTCACACTAGTGAAGGCTAGATAAGCTTGGCAACCATCACCAATCAAGTGCAGGGCATGGAGGGCCGAAATGAAGCAAGATGCTTCTTTACGCCGGACTCCCTGAATATAGAAGGGCTTGTTTCAAGGGATGGTGAAATCTACTCTTTTTCGAAAACAATCAATACTAGAATGATACCTTGCTAACCAATCCATTCCTACGATTGCATTGAAGCCCTTCATTTCCAGCAAAACCAGATTAACAGGCATCACGCATTCATTTGATTCTATCGGACACTATGACTATACCACATTTAAAATTACGGACGATCCTGTGGGTGAGGTGACCATCAATGGGCAGCTAAGAACTTGAGGGAGGGTCGTAAGATACTTCGTAAATTTATGGGAGACAAATGAGTGAGTAGATCCTGAGTCAAAGAGCACATGACTAGAAGTGCCACAGATAAAAAGTGTACCTTCCACAACCTCTGTAGAGGTTTCGGCCTCCTTTGCAGAAACGACAAACACCTTAGCTGGAATGGGAGATTTAAATCCTGGGGCTTGTTTAGCGATGGGGTAATTCTTGATCATGTGTCCAGCCTGGCCACAGTTATAGTAGACCCCCAGTTTCTTATAGCATGACTTCCCTTCATGTGATTTTCCGCAATGATTACATGCATTACTAGGTGTTTGGGAAATCTGTACAGATCGGTTCAGCTCCCCACTGGATCTCAACGGTCTCGCTATCTTAGAAGGGCCTCCACTAGCACTGGCCCTTAAAGCCTGACTATCGGAGTTCTTTTGCCTGAGGAATGCTCCTCTCTCTAGCTCCTTCTCATAGATGACAGCCCTTTATAGCACCTCTCCGTACGTGGCCAACTTCAGAGTTGAAAGGTGCCTCCTAATATCATCTCTTAATCCCTGAAAGAACCTCCTAGCCTTCCTCTCCTACTCTTCCACCATATAAGGAGCATAACAAGATAACTCTGCAAACTTTGCATCGTACTCAGCCACAGAGCGAGTACCTTGCCTTAAGCGAAGAAATTCATCCTCTTTCTGTCCGCGAAGGTTAGCTAGGAAGTATTTTTCCAAGAATGTTGCTTCAAACATTTCCCAAGTAATATCCCTGTCTGGTACCTTGAAAACTCTCTTCTACAATTCCCACCAGTGGTGGGCCTCACCCGCCAGCTTATGGGTAGCAAATAGAACCATATCTCCAGCAGGGCACTTAATCACCGTAAACACCTTCTTTAGTGGTTGGATCCAGGTGTCTGCCTTAAATGGGTCGGGTTCTCCTGAGAATTCAGGGATTCGCTCGTTGGTAAAGCGATCGTAGACCGATCTCTCCTATAGAACTGGAATTGGGGTGGTCACCGGAGTCGGTGGAGCCAAGGCTTCTATAACATCAGCCATCCTATCTAGCAGGTTCAAGTACCTTGTGTGAGGTTCCGGATTTGTGAACCCAATAATTAAGAGATGATTAGTATGTTAATGATTAATACTAATCTTATGGGATAATTAAGGTTTGGTATCGGAAGAAAAATCGGGAAATTATTCGGGTCCGGGCTGCCGAAGTCCTGCTAGCAGGCTCGTGCCTGCTGGGCGCTCGAGCCGAGGCTCGAGCGGAGGAAGCAGAACTGACCCGTGGGCTGGCCGCTCGCCAGCCGCTCGATGGGGCGCTCGAGCGGATAAACCATAACCTCCCGTATTCTGGCCGCTCGCCAGCCGCTCGCTGGGGCGCTCGAGCGGTGGCCGTCGTAGCCTGGCCGCTCGCTAGCCGCTCGCCAGGCCGCTCGAGCGGCCGGCGCAGTATATATTTGCGCCGCGCGTTCGTCT
>JAODPA010116708.1:0-18705 GCA_025585075.1 Nepenthes mirabilis
ACAACACTGTTTTTTTTTTTTTTTGTGCAGTCGCCGCTGTGGTCATCGTTGTAGTTGTGTTGATAATAATTGTTTACTGTACAAGCAAGTCAAAAATTGCAATTTCAGTTCTCAATGAAGCGAATCAGTGGAAAGCTCGATGCATCGGCTACAGGGGCGCAGCGCATCTAGCTTTTCCTGTAATCGGAAACTCCCGGTTAGAATCCGGCAAGATGGAGAGATTTCTCATCGACATGGCCAGAGAGAAGCCCACCAGGTTTGCGCCGTCGCACCTGGCGGCGTTTACCCTGAATTTCTCGGAGGAGTTGGGCTCCGGTGGTTCCGCTGTGGTGTACAAAGGACGCTTTCCGAGTGGAGTGCTTATCGCTGTTAAAGTGCTCAACCGCAGTTCAGGTACAGTTGGTTAGTGGCCATTATTTTGCTTTGGCGAAAGGAAATTGTTTCGGAATCAACGGAAATTGCTTCGGCCATTATTTTGCTTTGGGTCATAATATATGACCCAACATGAAATCGGCCTGAACTATTGTTATAAGGGGCCTATAAATTTTCAATTCACGAGGAATATAGACCAATTAAGTTGTTAAATTTGAAATGAAAGAGAATTCAATCATGTTAGAATTAATTTATTATTTAAACCGTGAGAAAATACAAAGTAGATGATAGCATGTACACAATAAACAACCACAAAAAGTAAATGCACGATTTTTATGTAGAAAACTCCCTATCAAACGAGGAAGAAAAACCACGGAATACGGAGTCCGAAATTTTTACTAGCAACAGTTGATCGGTTATACAAATCCCAAATCACAAGAATCAATATCAATTTGTTTTGCACAACCCGTACAAGAAATATAAAGAGTAAGAGTAGAGATAAAACCTGACAGATATTCTTCTCAGCAGCAAGAACTTCGTGCGTGTGATTACCGAAGATTGGAATTTGATTGAAAATCCAACCGGAGGCTCAAATCTTCCTCTTCTCCTTCTTCTCTCTTTTCACTCTTTTTCTTCTCTGGAACGGTGCTCAAAATTGATTAGAATTGACCTAAAACGCAAAGTGCGCGTTTTATATAATAGGTACGCGCTCGAGCGCCCGTCGAGCGCGCATCGGGCGCAGGCCCACGTTCGAGCGCCATTCGGGCGCACAACGAGCGCCATGCTACTGGAATTTCGGTTTGAGCGACATTCAGGCGAGTAGTGAGCGGGGGCTTACTGGAAACGCGGCTCGAGCGCCCAACAGGCACAACTCGAGCCTTCCTTATGCGGTGAGAATATTTACCTCTATCCGCCACATCAAGTGGGTATGGGCCCACACGGGAGTGACCCATAACCCAACAAACTTTTCCACACGACCGTGTGGGGCCATTCATCATCATCCCGACAATTGAACAGTAAATTTCATGCTTTCCCTTTTGTAATGCCTTGGTCATCATATTCGATCCATTCTCATCGGTCCTGATCTTTTCTAGCACCAACAAACCCATGTTAACAACATTCCGCACCCATTGATACCTCACATCGATATGCTTTGATTTGGTATGAAAAGACGAGTTCTTGTTAAGATGAATCGCACTTTGATTATTGCAAAACAACACATATCATTTCTGCTTGAGACCAAGTTCTCGAATGAATTTCTTCATCCATAGCATCTTCTTACTTACCTCCATAATAGCAATGAATTCTGCTTCAATAATGGAGAGAGTAACACACCTCTGCAATCTCGATTGCCAAGAAACGGCTCCTTCCGCGAACATGACTAAATATTCCAAAGTAAACTTCCGTTAGTCGACATCACCCGCCATATCTGCATCAGTATATCTAATCAGAAGGGGCACGTTGCTTCCAAAGAACAAATACAGTTTAGAAGTTCCTCGGAGATACTTCAGAATCCATTTACTGTGGACCAATGCTCCTTACCGAAATTTGACAAGAATCGACTGACCACTCCAACAGCATAAGCTATATCTGACCTTGTACACACCATGGCATACATTAGGCTACCCATGGCTGAAGAATAGGGCATGTCTTTCATGTATGCCTTTTCATCTTCGGTAAAAGGACATTGACAATTGCTCAATTTGAAGTGATTGGCCAACGGTGTGCTCACTGATGTTGACTTTTTCATGTTAAAATATTGAAGCACTTTCTCCACATAACTCTCTTGTGACATCTATAGTTTCCTTGATTTACGGTCGCAAAAAATTCTAATTTCTAGAATTTATTTCGCCGGTCTCAAATCTTTCATAGTAAAGGACTTTCCAAGCTGTCGTTTTAACTCCGTGATCCGAGAAGCATTACGCCCAACTATCAGCATATCATCTACGTAGAGTAAGAGAACAATAAAATCATCATCTGAAAAAGTCTGAACAAAAGCACAATGATTCGAGGTCATCTTCTGATAGTCATGATCCACCATGACAAACTCAAACTTCTTACACAATTGCCTTGGTGCTTGTTTTAATCTATACAGACTTTTATTAAGATGACATACTAGGTTTTCCTTCCCTTTGACTAGGAATCCCTCCGATTGCTCAATGTATATTTCTTCTTCAAGATCACCGTGAAGAAACGCCGTCCGCACATTCATCTGTTCTACTTCCATGTCAAGAACAGCAGCCCACTCGAGCACCACTCGAATAGAAGTCATCTTTACCACTGGTACAAAGATCTCGTTGAAGTCAATGCCATTCGGTTGATTGAAGCCCTTTATAACCAGTCTCGCTTTGTACCTCGGTTGTGAGCTATTTTCATCTGTCTTCAACCTGAAGACCCACTTGTTTTTCAATGCTTGTCTTCCTTTTGGCAACCTCATCAACTCAAACGTGTGATTTTCATGCAACGATATCATCTCTTCTCGCATAGCTTCCATCCACTCCGCCTTGTGTTCGTCCACCATTGCTTCCTCAAAGCATTCGGGCTCTCCTTCATCTGTGAGTAACACATACTCCTCGGCCGACAGACGAGTAGAGGGTCTTCGTTCTCTCGTGGATCGTCGAAGTGGAGTAGTCTCGATAGACTAGGCAGTATCAGGAGGAATAGCCTCATCCTCATCTCTATCGGGCACTACAGTCTCGTGATCTTCTTCATTTCAGCATTGTCTTAACTTTCAATCTGATGACGAACAGGTGCCGATGTAAGATCTGAATCACATGCCCGACTGTCATCATTCTTGGATATAGACTCTGAACCTTTACCGATATCATCTATAGTCTCGTTCTCGAAAAACACAACATCCTTAGATCGGATCAGCTTCTTCTCAATCAGATCATACAGTCGATATCCAAACCCATCTTCTCCGTAACCGAGAAATATACACTGTCTGGTCTTTGACTCCAATTTGGTCCTTTTATCTTTGGGAACGTGAACAAAAACTTTACATCCAAATACCCGTAAGTGATCGTAGGATACATCTTTTTCGGTCCATATCTTTTCAGGCATTTCTCCATTCAAGGTACCGTGCAGTGATAAATTGACGACATGGGCCACGACCCTCAAGGCTTCTCTCCAAAACGAGCCAGGGAGCTTCGCCTCCGAAAGCACACATCGGCCCTCTCCATCAAAGTCCCATTTATTTGTTCCGTTACCCCATTTAGTTGCGGTGTCTTCGGCGGAGTCTTCTGATGGCGAATTCCATGAGATCAGCAATACTCATCAAACGCTCCGATGTACTCCCCACCATTATCACTACGGATGCATTTCAGTTTCTTCCCCGTTTGCCTCTCAACCAAGGCGTGAAAATGTTTGAAGAACATGAAAGTTTGATCTTTCGATTTCAGCGGATACATCCATAGTTTTCGAGAACAATCATCAATGAACGTGATGAAGTAAAGTACTCCTCCAAGAGTCTTTACCTTGAACGGGCCACATAAGTCGGTGTAGACCAATTCAAGAAGATCAGTCTTCATTGTAGATGAATTACCATTGAATGAAAGCCGTCGTTGCTTTCCTGCCATGCAATGAGAACAAGTCTTCAGTTGAGCTGTTTTTACACCCCGAAGGCAATTTTTCCTAACTAAACAGTTTAGGCCCTTCTCACCTATGTGGCTCAACCGATGGTGCCATAAATATGAAAGTTCCTCATCTCTAGCAACATGCACAGCTCCCGCTATAATCGAGGCATGCAAAACATACAAGTTGAAAATTTTTCTGTCCCGAGCCACAACTAGAGACCCTCTAGTCAGCTTTCATACTCCTGCGCGAAACGTGCTACAAAAATCCTCATCATTAAGCTTGCCAGCTGAGATCAGATTCAGTCGAATATCCAGGACGTGTCTAACATCCCTCAATAGCAACTTGGTTCCATTATTTATGGTGAGACACACATCACCATAGCCAGCAATACGGAATATACCTTCATTACCCATTTTCAACACTCTGAAGCCGCCAGGAGTGTATGATGTGAAAAATTTTTTTCGTGACGTGACATGAAGTGAAATACCACTATCTATTACCCAGCTTATGTCAAGATCAGCCAGATTTACCATCTCATCCTCCTGATACACCAGCCAAAGATTACTTCCAGTAACAATAGTAACTCTTTCTTCATCTCGAGTCTTGTCAGCCTTCTTCTCATTACTCTCAGCATTCTCTCACTTTCACTTGTAACAATATTTCTTGACGTGTCTTTTCTTTTCACAATGATGGCATTCGAGGTTCTAATACCTCGATCTGGATTTGCTTCGACCATTCTCTACAGGCTTAGGACCATGCCCTTTATTTTTTTCCCGTGATTGGGAGACTAATACTTCGGAGTGCGTAGAGGAAGAACCTTGTGATCGACGTCTTATCTCTTCATTCAACACTGCTCCCTTTGCTATCTCAAGAGTTACCACGCCGTTTGGAGTTGAATTGACGATAGTAATCCTTACCACCTCCCAGGAGTCTGGTAAAGTAGTTAGAAGCCACAAACCCAATAGTTCATCATCAAATTTTATACCCATGCCACTCAATTGATCAACACATCATTGAAACTCATTTAAGTGATCGGCGGCAGATGAGACCTCACTGTACCTCACTTGCATAAGCTTCATCACGTGAAATAATATATTGTTACTGGTCTTTGAGGCATAAAGTGTTTCAAGTTTTTGCCACAAAGTCCTTACATGTGTCTCATTTCAGATGTAATTATATACATTGTCATCCACAAAGTGCCTAATATAACCACAAACTTGTTCATGCTCAAATGGTCAATCCTCCTCGGACTTTGATTCTGATTTTTGCGTAGCAAAAATCAGATGGTGTATTGATTTCACAAACAGTAAGTCCTTCATCTTGCTGCGCCAAATATCATAGTTCGTACCATTCAAACACATCATCTTATTTTCGGCCTCTATCGATTTAAACAAGTCACAACACCGAACACAAACCAAAATCTTTGATACAATTTGTTAGAATTAATTTCTTATTTAAACCGTGAGGAAACACGAAATAGATGATAGCATGCACACAATAAACAACCACAAAAAGTAAAGGCACGATTTTTACGTGAAAAACTCTCTATGAAACGAGGGAGAAAAACTACAGGACACGAAGTCTGAAATTTTCACTAGCAATAGTTGATCGGTTACACAAACCCCAAATCATAAGAATTAATATCAAGTTATTTTGCACAGCCCGTACAAGAAATATAAAGAGTAAGAGTAGAGATAAAACCTGACAGATATTCTTTTCAGCAGTAAGAACTTCGTGCGTATGATTACTGAAGACTGAAACTTAATTGAAAACCCAATCGGAGACTCAAATCTTCCTCTTCTCCTTCCTCTTTCTCTTTTCTCTCTTTTTCTTCTCTGAAAAAGCGCTCAAAATTGATTAGAATTGACCTAAAATGCAAAATGCGCGTTTTACATAATAGGCACGCGCTCGAGCACCCGTCGAGCGTGCATCGGGCGCAGGCCTGCGCTCGAGCACCATTCGGGCACACAGCGAGTGCCATGTTACTAGAATTTGGGATCGAGCGACATTCAGGCGAGCAGTGAGTCGGGGCTTACTGGAAACGCGGCTCGAGCGCCCAACAGGCGTAACTGGAGCCTTCCTCATGCGGTGAGAATATTTACCTCCATCTGCCACATCAAGTGAGTATGGGCCCACACGGGAGTGACCCATAACCTAACAAATCAAATTGTCGGATAAAAGAATGACCAGATTGCTAGAATACAAAAATATTAAAATATCAAAAAATTACGCAATTAATAAATTCAAACGGTTAATATTAACGAATTGTTACAGAAACCAATGGATGAACGGCTAGAACAAATCAACAGTTAATATGCCTAACAAATAGGCATTAGATTGGAATTTATAAAACAATTGGGTCATTCAATAAATGGTTACATAAATCAACGGATGAACGATTAGAGCAAATTAACAGTTAATATGCCTAACAAATAGGCATTAGATCAGAATTTATAAAATAGTTGGGTCATTCAAATTTTAACTAATATAACTCATCAATCAATGTCCAATCATATATCTTCAAGAATGTTATGCTGCTTTATAGTAAAGTTATAAATACGTATATTTTTTTTTTTCAAACAAGGGAACCAAATTGGAATTATTGACAAAAAATAACAAAAATATGGTTCTAATCTTCTATATACTTGTGAATCTCGAACATTATGGGGACAAATTCTTCATTTCTTACCCTTTATAATCTTTAACCTCTTATAATTTTTTATTTTTCTAAAAAGATTTTTAATTTGAATGCCAAAATATATTCCAAGGATCGAGCCTTATATCCTTTAAGCTTTTATTAATTATATGTTATGTAGGCTTCAAATAAAAAAGTTTAAAGAACCAACTTGATTTCACTTGGACAACTATCCATATTTGAGGTACAGAACATTGGAGTCATTTATAAGAATGTGGTTAAGTCATTTATTTTTTACCGATTGAAATCCTACTCATTTGGGAACAACTCGTCTTCAACAACGTAAGAATGCTAAAAGTGCGAGTATAGAAATAATTAAGCCAGCCACCAAAGGATGTCCCATCCTGTGGCGTCGTCTCCAAGGAAGGAAGTTCCTAAAGTGCTCGCTACTTGGCCTATCCTGACATTGTGGTCCGAGTTGCTTAGATCTAAGACACGTTGAAGATGCTAAAACCTTATGCAACAAAATTTGGGGCCAAACTTGTCAAGCCGAGGTCCCTTAGATGTGAGCATCAACGTCGCAAAGGAAGTCAAAAGGAAAGAAAGTATGTTCACAGGGAGGCTATTCCCAACAAAAGATTCTAAAGACTCTCCGGGCGCTCATTTATGCTACTCCTTATTAGCTTGAGGGGTGCTTGAACTTTACAGTCAGGGGAATAGAGCCTTGAGCGATAAAATTCTCAATATGCTCAAGATTTTGAACACCCAGTTAATTGAGAGAAGGGGTCATGTAGTAACAAGCCTTGAACCCTCTCATTTAAGTAGATACGAGACATATCTACTAATCATTCAGAGTTGAGAATATTTCTTAACGCTAAAAAAATTTCTTCCACTACCAAAGAAGAGGAGAGAATAAAAAAGATTGAATAGCAGGCTTTTCAAAAAAATACTACTGGATAAACAGCCTAATTAGTCATACACCTTTTACCCTGGTGATAATGGGGTATCGGGTCCTTCATAAGTTTAAAATTCTAGAACTTGCCTTATGATAGAGACATTGATTCTATGGATTATTTGATAAAAAATAGGTACCTTAAAAAATATTTGCAAAACTCTGAGTTCAACCCTGGTAATGATGAAGATAAAAGGAACAGATTGAATAGCTGCAAAATCAAGTGGTGATAGGAGTCATTATTATAATATCTACTAGAACTGCAGGTTAAAAGGCTCAAGATTATCCTAAGAGTGCCTCCTCTTGAAAGAGGCAGAAATTAGACATAGAAAATAATATAATTAGTTTTAATAATAATGATATGACACATGTGATTTCTCCCTATTTAGTTCCTCTTATTGTATCTATGCTAACTTTGGATGGAGTCTATAATTATCAATTAAAATGAGTCTTTATTGATAATACGTTTAAAAAATATTCTTTACTTCAATGTGTTTATCAAGTTGTGAACTAAAAGCATTCGGATGGAACCATGAAATGGGCCGCTATATAAGCTTGACAACAAATTGGCCTAAGGGAAGGGAATAGTGTAACTAGATGTTATGCTAATGGCACATTCGAAAATGGTCTCCCATAAGATAACCTTCTTAATTGTCTATCTTTCTTTGATTTACAATATTATATTAAACCGGCCATACTTAAAAACATTTGGAGTAGTCATTTTGATCTCATATCTTAAAATGAAGTTTTTAATTAGATACAAGATTTAAAAAGTAATGGGAAACCAAATCACTGGATGAAATTTCTATTTGTTGTAAATCAATGACATACCAGCTTTTTAGCCAGTTGAGGAGTTTGATTTTTGGGATGGGACTTCTCTTCAACATGCACAACCCAGAAGGTCATATCTCCACATTCCTCTAAATTTGGCAAACTTGAGTAAGTATGATTAGATTAGTTTGTCACTAATCCAAGATCTAAAAGCGAGTTTAATTGAATTTTTATGAAACAATGTGAAAATCATCACCTGGATATCGACTAACATGCTAGGAATCCTCATGGGGATGATGGTTCACAAAATGAGCCTTATCTTGGGACACAAGTTGGACAGACAAAAAGGATGAAACTACACAATGAGAAAACTTATAGTGATTTGTGAAGAGGTTAAGAAATTAACTAATATTGAATTTATTAGGGATGTAAATTATCCAAATTGGTTATCTAATGTCGGCGTTGTCAAAAAGAGTAATAAAAAATGGAGGATATATATTGACTTTATAGATGTGAATAACATGTGCTCGAAAGATAGATTCCTACTTCTAAGGATCGACCAATTTGTGAACTCAACATGGATGTAAACTATTCAGTTTTATGGATGCTTACTTTGGGTACAATTAGATCCGAATGAATTCAAAAGATGAAGAGATAACCTCATTCCTAACTAACTAGAGAACCTATTACTATAAAGTAATACCATTTGGGTTGAAGAATGTTGGTGCACCATACAAAAAGCTAGTGTGTAAATTATTTGAGTGGCATATCAGAAGAAATCTGGGGGTATATGTGGATAACTTCTTGTCAAAAATATACTTATTGATGACCACATTAATGATCTAGCTAAGGCATTTGATGTACCTAAAATGTACTAAATGAAATTAAACCCAACCAAATGTGTCTTTGGATAACTTCCTATAAGTTCTTGGGGTTCATTATCTTATAACACGGAATTAAGAAGAACAAATACAAATAGATTTTGATGGACAGATGAGTATTAGCTAGCTTTTCAAGAATCACAAGAATATTTGGCACATCACCCTTATTGACTTATCCCAAACAGGGTAAGAAATTATATCTCTACCTGGGCGTCTCAAGGATAGCTTTGAACATAGTTTTGGTAAGAGAAGAAATAGATACATTGCGATCAATATATTATGTCAATAAGATCCTTAAAGACACAAAGATTCGATATACGAAAATGGAATAATTTGCTTTAGCCTTAATTTTTGCTGTAAGAAAGTTTCAAATGTATTTTCAGGTCTATAAGATTGTGATATTAACCAATTAACTATTAAAAGGACCTTAAAGAAATCAAAAGTATTCAAACGCTTGATCAAATAGTCAGTCGAATAGGATGAGTTCAATGTAGAATTTAGAGTATGACTCTCCATAAAGAGGCAATCCCTCATAAACTTTATTGTTGAAATGATAAACTAATCTCAAAACAAACAAATGAAACCACAAAGGCAACTTTAGAAGAGAAACTCCCCACATGGATATTATATATTGACAAAGCATCCTCACTAAGAGGTAGCAAAGTTAGGGTAGTAGTGGCTTCACCTGTAGGATTTGAGATAAAATACTCAATTACATGTTGATTCCCAATTACCAACAACGTGGCAGAATATAAGGGTTTACTGACTGGCTTAAAGCTAGCAAAGGAGTGTTCCATCAAAAAATTGATCATATACAATGATATTAAGCTACTGATCAATCAAGTGTTGGCCAATTTTGAAGTCACAACCCTAACCTGATCAAATATTTTCACAAGGTGTGAGATATCTTGTTATCCCTCGATAAGGTTAAATTTATCTATATACTAAGGAAAGATAATTGAAAAGTTGATCGACTTTTTAAGATGGTAACATCCAGTTATCCAAACAATATGCCCAAGATATGAAAGAAATACTTCAAAGGCTTAGTATCAAGGAAAAAAAATGAGATTCTCCAAGTATCAGATGAGGTAATGGATGGCTCCATACCTAAACTACCTTGAGGACGGAATGCTTCTGAGTAATTCCATAAAGCCAAAACGCATTTTAAAAAAGACTGATTGATACACTCTGGTGGACGAGTCATTGTACAAACAGGGTTATTCGGTACCCAATATATGCTATCTATCTTGATTGGAAGCTGATAACGTTCTTAGAGAGGTGCATCTCAGCGTGTGTAGAACACATGAAAGAGGCAAAAATTTATCCTTTAAAATTATAAGGTAATGCTATTATTGATCAATTATAAAAAAAGGCCACGATTAAGCTCATAAAAAAATACGAAAATCGCCAAATTCATGGTAACATACCTAGGCAACCGCATATAGAATTTCCATTTTTGCATGCTCATTGGTCGTTCGCACAATGAGGATTGGACATGCTAGGTCCATTTTCAATAGTAGTGAAACAAATAAATTTTATTATCATTGTGGTGCATGACTTCACAAAATTGATTGAAACGTCTCCATTTGCCAAAATTATGGAGCAGAATGTAACAAAATTATACACCAAAATATTATTTGTAGGTTTAGGATACAAGATGTCATAGTGATCAACAATGGTATCCAATTCTCTAGTAAAAGTTTCACAAAATACTATAATAGTCTCGGAATAAAATTGATCTATACATTAATCTTATACCCATAAATAAATAGACAAGTAAAAGTGACATAGTGAATGGGTGAAAAAAATCAAGTTAGACAAAGTTGGAGGGCCTTGAGTAGATGAACATCCATCAATGCTTTAGTCATATTGAACAACTCCAAAAGAGCCCACGCGGGAATCACCCTTAGTCTATGCTTCAAAATGCAAGCAATTATTCCAATAGAGATAGGACTGCGTTATTATTGAATAAAAAATTTTGATTTAGATTAGAACCCGTAACGTTTAGAGACAAAATTTGGATATCTTAGTGGAAGTTAGAGAGTTGACTTGCATCCAAGTGGCAGTCTATCTATAAAAGAGTTACTCTATTCTTCAATAAGAAGGTGAAGGCGCAAATTTTTGAGGTCGATGATTTAGTATTAAGGAATATTAAAACAATCAAAAAGTTCATCCACAGGAATAAATTATCTCCAATTTGGAAGGTACCATTCCTAATGTTGACTATACTCCATAATGGGACATATAAATATATATTCAAAACAAAAAGCTAGTTTGTGTAACTTGTAACACTCTTCACCTTAAAAACTATTACAAATAACGAGGCCAGCCTAGGTAGATACAAGTACGTTTGGCCCCTCACTTTAGAGTGCTTGTGTGTTGTAATTTGCTCGTTTAAATTATTAATAAAGGTGATTTTTTGATTCATTTCTTGTCAATTCACATACTTACATGTAATCAATATGGTCACAACTAATCCTAAGTCAGACAATTGATTTAAATACCTTGTCTTTAAATGCATTGATTCAAAGGAATGGTCAATGCATAAGTTCTATAGAACCATACAATCCTAAGAGTAATCACACACCAATAATTTCAAAAGACTTGGAGGCTTAAAAATTAAGCGTTTGATTTTATTTTCAGAAGTCAAAAGCAAAGCTGGATAAAGTCCATCAAGACTCAACTAATATTCATCTGGCCTATTAAATCTCAGGATGGTATCAACGCGTAAGTGTCAATATGCCTTAACACAAAATATGAACGATCAGCGATCAGTTAATTAGTCAAGGCTCAAGGTCCTATCTAGTTGGTGACAATAGTCGAAAGGCTTAGCCGATAATCAATTCAACCATCTTATGGTTGCCTAATTTGAAATGACAGTTAAAAGATTTAATTGGCAATCATACTAACCATCTGATAGTTGAAAACTCATATGCATATGCTTGAGAGATAAATTGTCAAATAACATCTGTAATGAGCAACAGATATTCAAGAATGAAAATCTAAATATGTACATTGAAAGATAAATTACATCGTCCTCATTCATAAGTACACATGGTTATGAAATTTAAAGGCAAAAATTACTTGTCAATCTTGTAGCCGATGGTCAGGGTTGGGACTCAAGGTTAGTGAGTCCCCTTATTCTTCAAAATTTAGGATATCAGAAGTTGTAGAAACTTCACAATTTCTAACATTCAAGTAGCCAGTGGAGGCTACCAATGGGATGATCCTCTTGTAAAAATTGATTTCCTGTTTGAATCGAGAATCGAGTAAAGATTTGATTTTTTCAGGCCCGATACTCCTCCTTAATAGCTCCTCAAGCTTTAATCATTGAGCTCTTAGTTTGTCTACGCCCAAGCAGTTATTGCAAAGTATTTTTTTAACTTCAAGAGCTCTATTTTCAAAAGAACTAACACCGTCCCCAAAAATGAAAACTAAGTCAGTATAATCAAGGGACTTACTCGTACATTCGACCAACTTTTTTTTCAAGACAACCAGTTCAATCCTCACGGAATCACAACCTTGAATTCCAAACCTCAGATTATGGACATATCAGTTTAAGGACGAGATAGGCGAACAATTTCAATATCGTTGTTGAAAATACTGTCTCTGATTTGACACATCATGTTTATTGACTGCAAGAAAAAAGTTACGAGTCAACTATTTGAAAACAACTGACTGATTCAGAATTAAAGGCTCAAAGGGTACATAATAGGTTAGACAACCCTCTTTAGGTGCAAAACCTAACGGTAATCCAGTTGAGTATGGGTTTGGTATAGATGACTGCCTCTAACAAATAAAAAGTGAGAGGACTACGATGTAGAAAAATTTCTGAACCTGTGGCTCCTTGCGAAACCTTAGAACCCCAAAATTTGGAGTGGACAGAAACAAATGAATAGCAAACTCTAACAATATCTACATTATTCTCTGGTTTGGAAGAAGCGGCAGGAGATGTAGGAAAGCTAGGCAATGACTAACAAATATAGTAGAGTCAAAAGTGATAGGAATTATATACTCTGTAATTATAAGAGTATTAATCGCCTTATCCTCATATGAGGAATGATGCATAGAACCATGCTCATCCATCAAAGAAACAGTGTGGATCCTTTCTTCAAAATCCAAAGCAAGTTTCTCCTCTTAAGAAATGGCGAAAGAAGATATGATGGATGGAGTTGTAGGATGAGTAGATTCTTCACTTTTCATCTCAGCCAACTTGGCCCAAACATTCTCAACAGCCCTCAAAACCTCATCATCGTATGAATAAGCAGCTGATAATTAGACATTGGGTCGATTAGAGATAACTCGGGAAGGGGAATCTATGAAGATACCACCCTTCCTCCTTTTAAAAGGACGAGAAGGCATATTTACAATGATTTCTTTCCCAATTACAATGAATTAGTTAATCATATTCAGAGCAATTTGGGGTAAGAAATTGCTAATCCTATGCAACTTAGTCTTATTTTCTTTTGTTAGATTAGCTTGTGATCTAGTCATTGCCACTCACTCTCAAGAATCGAACTAGAGAATATAACATTAATGTTGCCTCTTTTATTCAATAAAATCTAATTATTAAAAAACTTGAATTAGAAAAACCCGTCCTTTCAATTTTTAATGAAATTGAGGTTTCTAACACTTATTTTGAACTCATTCATAGGAGTAAGGGAGATCAAGTCGCCTTTTTAGTTAAAGCAAAAACCTATCTTAACCACCTGGGCATCTAACCTAAGATTCCTTTGGTGGAAGAACATGTACATTGCCACAATGTATCTAATGGCATTGGAATGGAGATTAGCAACTAGAATCTCAAAGTTTCTATTATTTATATAAATTCTCTCATATAGGGAATCCAAAGGCTATTCTTCAAGTGAGTCTTACATATAATAATAAGCCATCTCTTGGAAAATAAGCTCTCTCATTGAATGAATGAGCTTGAAAGGGAATGGAAAAAGGAATATTGTACAGATCATAGATGTCCAACACATCGTTAATGGTGAGGCCAGGAGTAATGTCAGCATGATATTCTTTAAGGTGCTTCAGAGAGCCATGGGAAACTAAAAGTTGAACAATCAGAGAAATTGAGATGTAATGCTTTGATGCAAAGAGAAGAAAAATGTACTGTTTGTATTTGAAAAGAAGAATGAAAGACATTGAAATTTGAAATGGTAACTAAAGTTGAAAACGATGTGCTTCAAAGGACAATGTTGATCCATATGATGTGTTTCTTAAATAGCATCACGTCTTCTTACCTTTTTACAAACCCAAAATGCTATGTATTGAAATAATTAAAAAATGGCACAATTTTTAAGCCACTTGTCATCGCATTAATGGCTCTTTTAATAATCACTTCCATCACAAAAGCAATGATGGCCCTATTGTCATTAAACAAGTTCAACAACTTATGTTTTGAACGTTGGGTTTGCCTCACAGAACAAATTGGTTGATCTTGGTAACATGAAGTCCTAATTATTTAGTTAATGATGCAAATTTATTAGAAAGGCAAGTTGTCAAAAAATTAAATTGTTAGAAAATTAAACTGTTAAGGGCATGAATTAGCAGAAGAGAAAATAGCTAGAATACCAAATAGATAAAAATCTAGCAAAGTAGAACATAAAAATGTTAAGTTATCAAAGTTAATAACTGAGAAAAATTTTCACTCTGATAGTTTTATTAATTTAAATTTTTAGTGACTCATAATTCCACACGGATAAACACAAGTCCAATGAAAGGAATAGATTAAGAATTATGATCCAAATGCAAAAAATAAATTTTTTTTATTTCATAGATACACTCAAGTATAAAATATGTCATTATAAGATAGAAGCTAAAGTTATTCGGTCCAAAAAAGGGAGAAAATGGGTGATCTAACAACTAGACGAAGATGGAAAGTAATGGCACCATAAATGTTCACCCCCTCTCAAATTTAATATCCAATCAATTAGTTTTAATTGGTTCATATGAAAATCGAATAAAGGTATCATCACACAAGAATTGAGAGATATTGAATTAGCTAATATCCTCCAATAGGCTGCATAACTTAGATACATCACGATAGATGATGAGGGGGTTATCAAGAGTAGCCGCCCAGAAAGAAAAGTGCCTCGATTCAAGATGTTGTGTAAAAGAGAAAAAATACGATGGTTTTCTAGATAAAATAAAATAACAAAGATAGACTTAAAAAATGCCTACTAGAATAATAGAAAACATCCAAGCAAGCTCTCTCTTCAAATTTGCCAAATGAAAACTTCTTTAGTTGTTGAGACTGAAGATTTAGTTAAAAATCGAATGAAACTTCATCAGATGTTGAAATTTGAGATTTAGTCAAAGATCGAATGAAGTAGCTCTATTTATAGTAAAAACATGGGCCACAAAACAGAGCACTTAGAAGCAAAAAAAGGCCGTCAGATGGCCAAAGGATCTTAATTAATAAAGTAGAGAATTAGGCTTTAATTGGCAAGATTAATTCGTAATCAATATGGATGGATTAAGATTTCCTAGGGGAGAAACATTCGAACGATGTTCAAAGCACATTACTTTGGATTTTCATTCTAACATGTTCAAAATTTAAATTTAACCTCTTGACATGGAATACTAGTATTAGGCATAACCTCTGGTTATGAGAGGCTCACAAACCATTAACCTCTGGAGGGATATGGATTAGCTAAGTTGTTATATCTAAAATAGAAGAGAATTTAATTAAACTACTGGATATTTAAATGGTCAGACTACAAGTAATACCAAAGATTGTGATACCAAATGACCATATAGTTAATAAATTTAAACAGTTAATCTTGACAAACGATTATATGAATTTAGGAATGAACTGTTAGAGCAAGTTTATAATCAATGTGTCTAATTAACAGGCATTATATCAAAGCTTATGAAACGATTAAACCATTCAGTTCCCAATAACATAACTCTTTAATTAATACACAATCATAAATTTTTAGGAATAGTACACTGATTAACAGTGAGATTATAAATACACTTACTTTTAACAAATAATGGATTCGAATTGGAATTATTGACAAAAATTACAAGTATAGAATTCTAATCCTTTCTACATTTGTGAATCCCAAATATTATGGAGATAAGCTCTCTATTTCTTACTATTTATAATTCTCGGCCTATCATAATCTTTTATTTTTCTAAAAAGATTTTTGATTTAAATTTCAGAAGATATTGGAGTGAATTCCACTCCCTTTGACCTATTATTAATTGTTGCCATGCTTAAATTTTGGATTAAAAAGTTCAAAAAACCAATCCGACTACAGTTGGATGACTATTCAAATTCGTAATATGTATTAATTCCCATTTAAGATAATAAAATTAGCTCAATACATTTTAATATAAATTTNAGGAAGTCGATTGAGTTACGTTGGAATTAAGTAAATTGTTTTATTACTTTTTTTTTTCCATTGAGTTTCTATTAAGTGATAGAAAATGATGAGAGGTGTCATAATAAAAATTTTCTTTTTTCTCTTTTATTCTGACACCTCTCATCATTTTCTATCACTTAATAGAAACTCAATGGAAAAAAAAAAGTAATAAAACAATTTACTTAATTCCAACGTAACTCAATCGACTTCCTTAAAAATGAAAAAGGAGGCTAAATTGAAAAATAAAAAAAGGACTATTTAATATTGAATTAGACGGGTAATGCAATTTATCTAAAGAAATTAATTACGGCAATTGATTTTCGGAATTTTTTCAATTTCCTCTTGTACTCTGTGTGTGTGTTTTTGGGGCAGGTAACAGAATGGAAGAGCAATTCATGGCGGAAGTAGGCACAATAGGAAGAACTTACCACGCCAATCTAGTGAAACTTTATGGCTTCTGCTTCCACCCCAATATGCAAGCCCTAGTTTATGAGTACATGGAGAATGGATCGCTTGATAAATTCTTGTTTGGCGATCCAAGCAGAACAATCGAGTGGAAAAAGTTGCATGAGATTGCGATCGGAACAGCTAAAGGGATCGCGTATTTACACGAGGAATGTCAACAGAAAATAATTCACTATGATATAAAACCAGGAAACGTACTTCTCGATTCAAGTTTGAACCCTAAAGTTGCTGATTTCGGACTAGCGAAGCTCTACAATCAAACCAGCACACATGTTCTCATGTCCGGTTGTAGAGGTAACCTTCCTCCTCTCTCTCTCTCTCTCTTCATCTTGCCCTAAAAAATCATTTTTGTTGCGATTGCTTAATTTTTTATTTTTTAAAATGAAAATCACATCTAACAAATTTGATTTTTTCCTGCCAAAAAAGGTACTCCGGGATATGCCGCCCCCGAGATATGGGCACCGTACCCGGTGACGTATAAATGTGACATTTATAGCTTTGGAATGCTCTTGTTCGAAATTGTAGGGAGACGAAGAAACCACGACGCCAATCTAATCGGATGCAGCCGAGAGTGGTTGCCACGATGGACCTATGAAATGCTGAAGAAGAACGATCTACCAGAGATAATCTCCAGTTACGGAATTCCAGAAGAGGATAGGGAGAAGGCAAAACGGATGGTACTGGTGGCGCTTTGGTGTGTCCAGTACCTGCCAGCAAAGCGGCCACTAATGAGCACTGTGGTGAAAATGTTAGATGGCACCGTTGAGATTACTCTGCCGCCGAATCCATTTCATTACTGGGAAGTTGATAATCTGACTTTCACCTTCAATTCTGAAAGTGAAGGCAATTATGATTCATCATCATCGCCGATCAAGCCTGTGATTCAGTCTTCTGATTGTGAAATTGAGATGGCTATTTGATGATTTGTGAAGGTGAAGATTTGCATGTTGTTACATTCCAAAAACTGCTACAAATATTGACAATATTTTCTTGAAGTTTGGAGAAATGCTCATACAACAATAATTTTATGTATTTTTTAATGCCAAATTTCAACTTGGAGGAATTCCAAAAGTGTGGACTCTAAACCACCAAGCCAACCTATTGGTGGCTAAGACTAAAAACATTGATATGATTATTACAACCGAATACACATTTGACCCGCTTGGGATTCATCTAGGTGATGTGGTGGTTCATCCATTAATTTATACAGATAAAACTATATAATAAATAAATAAACAAAATAGCTCGACATATCAATTTGACAAAAGCACCAAGAAATAAAAGAGTGCGGCATGCACAATCAACATAAATGCCACACATTCCTGTGATCCATCATATCAAGCTTCAATCTAGGGGTTTCGAAAGTATAAAACCTTCAATCTAATCGCTGCAAATAAGTAATGAAAATTATTAATCGATATCCAGATGCCCTACAAAACAAGGAAAAGGGCTTAAATATTTATCAATATTGCAGGATGCGAGATGAGAGGAGATGTCCACCGGGGAATATACACAAACTAGAGGATCTTTATTCAAGAAACATATTATGGTTAGTTCTATAATCGAGGAGTGATATTAATGTCCGAAAAGTTTCTCATATCTGTTTAATAATTATTATTAGAAGTTGAATGGATAAAAAATTAAAATTATATTAAATAATTTAAATAATTATTTAAT
>JAODPA010116719.1:0-18704 GCA_025585075.1 Nepenthes mirabilis
TAAGTAAATTTAATAGAATTAATAATAAATTTTACTGGGATCAATACAATATTTCAGCTTACTTGTTGATGGGTTTGGTCTGCGTAATCCAGGAAGATGGCCCACAAGCAAAAGGGACAAGTTCAGGACCAGAACAATGCCCTAATCGGCCAAAATAACCTTGTCGACCCAGTCAATATGGTCGACAATCTTCTTTCTACACGTTGAAGAAACTTAATATAACATGTTAGAATAACTTGTCAAGTATTCTAATAATATTCACCCACGTTCACACGATCGCTCCTAAAATGGAAACAGTAGCCTAGCGGATCTCCTCCAAAAGGTAATTATCATACCGGGCGCATCCCATGTTCGTGTCAAAGAAGAAAGGAAACTGCCAGCAAGCCGATATTTCTTTATCTATTCGAACACATCAACAAGCGGTTGTCACCAAGGAAAATCAAACTGCCGGCCAACACCATAAATACCCCTTCATTATAACAGAAAAATGGGAGATGGGACAAGACATCAAAGAAAAATACATTTGGAAACCCTCCTCTCAAATTAGTAAGCCATGACTAAGACTCTGACACCGTCGTTGAGCATCTCAATTGCACTCTGATGACAGAACAACCGGCAAAGATGTTCCCTCCTGAGCATATCTCTCTCTAAGACACTTCCTGCTGGGTGCACTTTCGAGACGCCTCTCAATCGGGCGCACCTCTAAATCGCCCCTGAACCGGGTGCACCTCTAAATTGTCCCTCAATCGAGTGCACCTCTAAGATGCCCATTAGTCGGGCACACCTCTAAGCTGCCTCTCTGCCTGATGAACCTTCAAGATGCCCTCCATTGGGCACATTCACGCTCAATCCCTTATCGCATACATCTGCACATTTTCTTATATCTCTGTATCTTTCCATTCATTGAGAAAGATTTTTAATTTGAAAGTCGGAGGATAAATCAAAAAGTGAGTTTCACTAATCATTTAACCTTTTGTTCATTCGTTGCGTTATGCAGAGTTCAGGTTAAAAGTACGGTGATCAAATCGGCTTCAATTTAACTCATCAAAAGAAGATTAGGCTACCTCCTAATCCATCGGACAACCCGAATCTAGGGATGCATCACCTGTTATCATACTTAATATTTTTTTAATTATTTATATATGAAGTGTGGTCAATTGATCCTAATATTTTCTTATTACATTTGATCTCATTGAGCATCCCAATTGCACTACGATGACAGAACAACCGGCAAAGACATTCCCTCTCAAGCACATCTCTCTCTAAGACACTTCCTACTGGGCGTACTTTCGAAACGCCCCTTAATCGGGCGCACCTTTAAACCTCACCTCGACAGGGTACTCCTCTAAGACGTCCATCAGTCGAGTGCATCTATAAACCACCCCTTTGCTGAGCGAACCTTCAAGATGCCTCCCAATCAGGCGCACTCACACTCAATCCCTCACCACATATATCCGCACATTCTTTTATATCTTCGTATCTTTCTATCCATTGAGAAAGATTTCTGATTTGAGCGTTGAATGATAAATCAGAGAGTGAGTCTCGCTAGTTCTCTGACATCTTGTTCATTCGTTGTGTTACGCAGGGTCCAAGTTAAAAGTACAATGATCAAACCGGCTTCAATTTAACTCATCAGAAGAAGATCAGACTACTCCCCAATCCGTCGGACAACTGGAATGATGGGTCTCGGCACCCAAGGACCAGAAAGGGAGGCCCAAAAGCCAAGTCCATGGACTAAGAGACTTGCAATGACGATTTGGCCCAAGAGGTCCAAAGGTAGTCATTCCCGTCCCAGGAGGCCCAAGAAGCCTAACTTAGCCTAAGAGATTAAGTTGGCCTTAGAAGTCCGAGGACCTGGGCAAGCGTCCCAAGAAGCCCAAATGGCAACAATGGTCCGAGAGACCAGTTTGACCCAAAAGGCCCGAGGACGCTATAAGAGACCAACGTCACTAATGAAATCCCGAGGACATGAAGCCAAGAATATAACACTGAAATCCCAATGGCCTTTAGCAAGCGAAACTCCCAATTAACGTCCGAGAACCTAACTCAATAAGCTCGAGGATTCGGTAAAGACCCAGAAGGCTTTCTGAGTACGAGGACAATCTCTTCATCTCTGAATCATCAGATCAGGGGAAAGGGGGCCCAAAGATGGCCGAGCACGCCAGCTCAGACGTCTCACTATTACCAAGGAGTACGCATTCTCTACAACACGCTACCTCCACAGAAAATCATGGAGCTCAGAGCATGCGCAATCATTACGAGACTAACGACACCTGACACGTCAAATTAGCAGAGTTGGTGGCAGGCCTCCCAACACAAGCCAAATCAACAAAGTTGGTGGCAGGCCTCCCAGCACACGCCAACGCCACGTGTCCCTATTTCAAGGGCATGTTCCCCTCTATAAATACCTCATTCAAACGACAGAAGAAAGGATTCAAATGGCTAGCATTTTACATACACACTGTGAACAACAACTAAGTGAAAGAAAGAAAGGAAAAGAGAAGAAGGCACAGAGGGAGAAAGTTAGAAAAGAAAAGAGGGAACGAGATCTCTTGCCTTGTAATTCTGTGTGGCAACCAAAAGTGCTACTATAATCAGTTGTATCCCATTCTATGTGTAGTAGAACCTTTCGAACCCAACGTTTATCACTGTGGTTTTTCCCCCCTTCATTATTGAAGGGGTTTTCCACGTAAAATCCTCGTGCTTTGTGTCCTCCTCCCATTTTCCTTCCTGCAACATCATCCTCGTTGAGTTTAACAACTACTATTGTGTTGCACGATTCCGTCCATCCGAGGGCATCGAAAGAGTGTAAAGAGAGAACTCAGACTCTCGTTGTACAGCGACCGGAACTCGATGACGCAACATTGGCGTCGTTTGTGGGAAGCGGCTAAAAGTCTGCTTTTCACATCTTCACAGAACGTACAGAAACACTACGACGATCCCAACTCCAAGGTCCAAAATGGTGAACACAAGGGCACAAGCGAATGCACCAGTCAGAGAGGTGGCCTCACACAACGACAGCCCCGACCCCTGCGTCGGGGTAGAAAACCACCCTGATCCAGTTGTCAGAGCCTTGGAGGCCAAGATAGAAGGCATGTCCAAGGCCTTCGAAACACTCTACTCCAAGATTAACGAGCGGGCGAGAGGAGCCCCTTCCAGGGCCTCCCAGGCCGGGACGTCCTGAAGCGGGGTCAGGGGAAGAGATCCCCGAGAGAAGCAGCCCGATCAGCATAAAAACCCGAGGACCCAAGTTGCCTCTAGTAGCAGGGCCTCACGTGGGCTAGAGGGCCGTCTGAGTCCTCAAATCCGAGAGGAGAGCCCAGAGAGGCGCAACTCTAGGACCCTCCGTAGTCGCCACGAGCGCAGCGCTCGAGCGGCGGTCCCGTGAGATTGTCCCCCCAGGGAACCAGGGCAGCCCCTGAGCGGCGTGTGGATCGAGAACCTTATGAGTTGAGGCATTACCTCAACGAGAAGAAGGAAATCGCCCCACTCCGAGTGGAGGAGAGATTAGAAAGAGGGTGGAACCGAGTTGTTGGTGAAAGCAGCGGGGGAGGAGCTAATGCTCTCCAGTCCCCGTTCTCAACAGAAATCAGAACGAGGACGCTCCCTCCAAAGTTTAAAATGCTAAACCTGGAGGTCTATGACGGGAGCGCTGACCCGATGGATCATCTCAACCACTTCCTGGAACACTTCAGCCTGCAAGGTTTGGACGAGACAGCCATGTGCCAATGCTTCCCCTTGACCTTAAAGGGGGATGCAAGGATGTGGTTCTATGGGATACCGGCGGACTCCATCCGCACTTTCGACAACTTGGCGACAGCCTTCCTCTCGCAGTTCGCCTCTAGCCGGAGAGTGTAGAAGCAGCCCTGGCACCTTACCCGGATCAAGCAGGGCGCTAGAGAGAACTTAAGGGGATTCCTGGCCCGATTCGTGGCCGAGGCCAGGCAAATCCCTAAATTGACCGATGAGGTAAAATTAAATGCTTTCCTCTCAACCCTAGAGGAAGGTGCCTTCTTCAAGCACCTCATCCATAAGAGTCCCTAGACCTTTGCGGAAGTTGAGGCTGTGGCCAGAGCATACATTGCCGCTAAAGAGGCCAACGACGCCAAGCGGCCGGAAAGGGACGA
Organism: Nepenthes mirabilis; assembly: GCA_025585075.1. NCBI lineage: Eukaryota > Viridiplantae > Streptophyta > Magnoliopsida > Caryophyllales > Nepenthaceae > Nepenthes > Nepenthes mirabilis. Next base: position 4,128 of record JAODPA010116719.1, read on the forward strand.
GCACCCACATCCAAAGGTGGTGGAAGGAAAGAGGAAGGCCGGGGACAGTCAGAGTCCCCAGACGGCAAAGAAGCAGCACAAGATTGAACAAAACGCTCGGAGGGAGCGGAGGCCTATGCACTTCACGCCACTGAACGACATCTACACCAATGTGCTGATGCAAATCCAGGAAGAAAAATTCCTAAAGTGGCCCAAGCCGCTGAAGACCCGGGAGGTGGGGACCAGACGAAATACTGTAACTACCACCGCTCCGGGGGCTACGGCATGGAGGATTGCAGGATTCTGCAGAAGGAAATAGAGGAGCTGATCAGGACGGGGCACCTCAATCGTTTCCTGCAAAGACCCGGGCAAGTTTTCGGAACAGCGGGCGATGGCGAAGATGAGCCCCCCAGAAACAGAGTCGTTGCAGGGTCATAAACATGATATCGAGCCGACCGGCCAGAGGGAATGGGTAGGACCTCGCAGCAGCTAAGAGGCCGAGGATATGACCCAGAGATGAAGACGAAGTTATCTGCTTTAGTAATAAGGACATGGCTCATGTAACTTCCCCTCACTTCGATCCTTTGGTTGTAACTGCACTCGTTTCAGATGGAGCAAATGACTACCGAATGAAACGAGTTTTTATTAATTATGGAAGCTCTAGGAACTTGCTCTATCTCGATACCTATTTCAAGTTGGGACTTAAGAAGAGCCAAATGAGAGCGCCAGAAGGGCCACTCTATAGGCTGGACAATATGCCAGTACCCGTTTAAGGTATCATCCAGTTGGAGGTAACCCTGGAGACGTATCCGAGGACAGTATCCAAGGTCCTCACCTTTCTGGTCGTGGACCTACCGTCAGTCTATAACGCAATACTCAGACGCCCTTGATTGACCGTATTCGGTGCAGTGACTTCCATCCCGCACTTAAAAATGAAGTTTCCAACCCCGTATGGTGTGGGGAAAGTCCTCGGGGACCAGTCCACGGGACGAATGTGTTACTTAGTACAGACCACGCAAGTAACCCTTCCACAACCAATGGAGGACCTTGACATAAGGGACGAGACCACGCTGCATCATGCGCAGCCTGGGGAGTCAACCGTCCAAGTCTTGTTGGATCCTGAAAATCCGAAAAAGTATGTTCAGACAGGAAGCTCGCTGCCATAGTCCGTTCGCGACCAACTCATCAGCTTCCTGCGAGAGAACTAGGATATGTTCGCCTGGTCACCCAGTGACATGTCAGGAATCTCCGCGAGGTTATGGTCCACAAGCTGGGCATTGATCCTCACTATAAGCTCGTCAAGAAAAAATGTAGGAATTACTCCACAAAAAAGTTGGTGGCCATACGCGAGGAAGTCAAGAAACTCCTAGATACAGGGTTCGTCAGAGAAGTGTAATACCTAAACTGGTTGGCCAACGTGGTCATGGTAAAGAAAAGCAGTGGGAAATGGAGGATGTGCGTAGACTTCACCGACCTCAACAAAGCATGCCCCAAGGACAGCTTTCCACTACCTAGAATTGACCAGCTTGTAGATTCGACGTCTGGTCACGAGCTCTTAAGCTTCATGGACGCGTACTCGGGCTAATATCAGATCAAGATAAGTCCCGAAGACGAGGAGCATACGTCGTTCATGACGAACCAAGGGACGTACTGTTACAAAGTAATGCCCTTTGGTCTCAAGAATGCGGACGCGACTTATCAGTGACTCGTAAACAAAATGTTCCATGACCAGATAGGCAGGAACATGGAAGTCTACGTTGATGACATGCTTGTCAAGAGTAGGGCGAGCGGTGATCACATAAAGGACTTGACCGAGGCCTTCCACGTGCTCACGACCCACGGGATGAAGCTCAACCAAAGCAAGTGCATATTCGGCGTAGCTTCAGGGAAGTTCCTGGGTTACATCGTGTCGCATTGGGGAATCGAGGCAAACCCAGAAAAGATAAAGGCAATCCTGGATATACGATCTCCGTGGACGGTAAAGGAGGTCTAGAAGCTTTCCGGCGGGTGGCGGCCCTCTCCCGTTTCCTGGCAAAGTCGGCCAAGAAGCATGTGCCGTTCTTCAAGGCACTAAGAGGAATGAAAACCCAAAACTTTCAGTGGAGTAATGATTGCGAGGATGCATTCCAGGGGCTCAAAAGCTACCTCTCGGGCCCACCTCTTTTAGCTTCTCCCCAACTGGGCGAGAAGCTGTACCTATATCTTTCCGTGTTCGATACGGCCTTGAGCTCAGCTCTGATAAGCGAACAGCACAGGAGGCAGCAGCCCATGTATTACGTAAGCAAGACCCTCGCGGACGCCAAGACCAAGTATCCACTCGCGGAGAAGATTGCCTTGGCGTTGGATTACTCCATGCAAAAGCTTAGGCCGTATTTCCAGGCGCACAGGATAGTGGTCCAGCCATTGAGGGCCATCTTGTTGAAGCTCGAGATATCCGGACGACTGGTCAAGTGGGCCATCGAGTTAGGAGAATTCGATATTGAATTCCGACCGAGGCCAGCCTTGAAGGGACAGGTCCTCGCGGACTTCGTTGTTGAGACGACAGCACTGGCCAACGGCAATGGAAGCCAGCCTGAAGGACGGCTCCCCGATGAAGGACGGTTGCGGAGCTGGTGTTGTTCTACGCACGCCCGAGGGGTTAGAAATAAAATATTCACTAACCCTGGGGTTCTCGACCTCTAACAATGTTGCAGAATATGAAGCCTTGCTGGCTGGGCTTCGGTTAGCTAAGGTGTGCTCGGCCAAAAACCTAGTAGTTTACAGCGACTCTGAATAGGTCGTTAACCAAGTCAGTGGGCACTTCGAAATCAAGAGTCCGCAGCTCTCCAAGTACCTCTCCAAAGTAAGGAGTGCGGCCTCGGACTTCGAGGCAGTCGAGTTCGTCCATATTCTGAGGGAGGAAAACACCAAGGCCGACACGCTGGCAAGGGCAGCAGCTTCGAGAGATCCGAAACAGTATGCTCGGGGATGTGTGAAGTTCTAAACAGATCCAGTGTCGAAGACCCCGAACTAGGAGTGATGCAAGTGTCTAACGGCAGCACATGGATGACCCCCTACCTAAGGTACCTATCTGACGACACCTTGCTTGAGGATCCGAACGAGGCCAAGAAGGTAAAGAAGATAGTGGGGTGGTACACGATTATGAACGGCCAATTGTACCGGCGAGGTTTCTCAACCCCTTACTTAAGGTGCCTCACCCCCGAGGAGGCCAAGTATGCCCTCCAGGAGGTGCACCTTAGGATATGCGGGTCCCATATCGGAGGAAAAAACCTAACCTTCAAACTCATGAGGTAGAGATACTACTAGTCAACGATGAAGTACGATGCCATAGACTTTGTGCGCAAATGCGAAAACTACCAACTCCATAACAACGTGAGTCATCGCCCCCACACAATCTTCGGGTACTCTAATCACCGTGGCCGTTCGCCCAATGGGGGCTCGACCTTGTCGGACCGCTCCCGCTTGTGCCCGGATAGAGGAAGTTCCTAATCGTAAGGATAGATTACTTCACCAAATAGGTGGAGGCAGTACCACTCTCAAGGATAACAGAATAAAATACCACTGAGTTCCACCGGCAGAACATCGTATGAAGATTTGGGATCCCGGAGTGCATCGTGACCAATAACGGGACGCAGTTCATCGGAAAACGGTTCACTAAGTACTGTGCCAACCTGAAGATCAACTTGGTCCACACATCAGTAGCGTACCCCCATGCCAACGGGCAGGTGGAGGTCACAAACTGCACGATCTTGCATGGACTCAAGACTAAGTTGGAGTGTTTCGAGGGCTCGTGGGTACACGAGTTACCATCCGTTCTCTGGTCATACAGGACAATGCCTAGGGAACCCACGAGGGAAACCCCCTTTAGCCTTTGCTACGGGGTTGAAGTTGTCATCCCAATAGAAGTAAGCCTCACGAGTCCGCGAGTTGGATGCTTCAATTCAACCGACACCAGCCAGAGGGTCCGGGAAAACCTCGACATGCTCGAGGAAGTCCGCGACCAAGTTAGGCTAAGGGTAGCAGCGTACTAGCAGCGGGTTGCCCGCTATTACAACAAGAAGGTAAAAGCGCGACAGTTCGAGGTAGGGGACCTAGTGCTGAGGAACGTGGAGGCCACGGGAAAAAACGCCGGAAGAAACAAACTCTCCCTGAATTGGGAGAGGCCGTTTTCGGTCTCTGCCATCCTTCGAGGCGGGGCCGACAAGTTGCGCACTCAATAGGGCAAGCTGGTACCTCGAATGTAGCACGCCGCGCACCTTAGAAGATACTACCAGTAATAAACGAATCACCTACTATCCCGGTAACCTGCCAAGCTTAGGCTGTCCTTAAGTGAGATGACTCTCTTGCCCCTTATATATTACAAAAAAAGAGGGGGGGGGGAGAGAAAACTCGGATTCGTCCGAGCGGCCCAAGAGGCTATATTCAAAACTCAGATTCGTCCGAGCAACCCAAAAGGTCGTATTTAAAACTCGGATTCGTCCGAGCGGCCCCAGGGGTCGTATATCAAAACTCGGATTCGTCCGAGCGGCCCCAGAGGTCGTATTTTAAAACTCGGTTTCGTCTAAGCGGCCCAATAGGTCGTATTTTAAAACTCGGTTTCGTCCGAGCGGACCAAGAGGTCATATTTCAAAACTCGGTTTCGTCCGAACGGCTTAAGAGGTCGTATTTCAAAACTCGGATTCGTCCGAGCGGCCCAAGAGGTCGTATTTCAAAACCCGGTTTCATCTAAGCGGCCCAGGAGGTCGTATATCAAAACTTGTATTTATCCAAGTGGCCCAAGAGGTCGCATGACAAAAAACTCGAACGTTGATTGGGCGCAAGGCTAACTTGTTTAGCGCCGTGACAAAAAATACTCCAGAAATCAATGAGGAGGAATCAGACACTTGAGCTAAAAATAAATGTCCATTTTATTCATGTGTACAACATATGAACAAAAAAAAAATAGCTAGCTCTTAGAGGGACCCCGCGGAGGGGTGGTTCCATGCTGCCCTTTTTCTTGAGGTTGAGAAGCCTCTGCCTGGCCCGTGATCCCCGACTGCTCTGAAGGACGAGGATCCCCGGAAGGACTCGGACGTGGGGACCCGAAAAATGGCTTCCCTGCGATGCCATACACATCCACGGGGCATGTGGCGCTTGCGTTTCGAGGATCCAACACGGCAGTGGGAAACCGTGGATATAGCAACTGCGTCAGCCAACGGCACAAATTAATGTCGTCCCAGTACTTGCTCTCCAACAGAGGTGCTATATCCACGGCTTTCACTGACGCCCTCAGCGCTTCCTCCAGCTGGAGGTTCCTATCTCGGAGGAGTCTGTATTAGATTTGCTAAAGCCTCAGGGTGTCCTCAAGAGAGGCGTTCTTCGCAATAGCCTCAGCAAGCTCCACTTGCAGCCGTTGGCTGCTCTCTCCGGCGGCCCTTAAAGACTCCATCTCTGAACAGGCTTGAGCAACCTCGCTAATCAGCTGATTGAGGCTCTCGGCCAGATCCTAGAACTACAAGAAGAGGTAAGTTCATTAAGACATAAACAACAGAAAGCAAGATAGGTGAAAAAATTGTAAAGTACCCTAGAAACGAGAGAGTCATGGCTTTGGCCACGCTCTCCTGCGACCTCGGGGTCCAGCGGCTCATCTGTAGGCGCCACATGAACATAAAAAATGGCCTCGAACGAAGGACCGTCAGAAACTGGGAGCTCAACAACTTCGGGGGGCTCTGAGGCCGCGATCTCAGCCTCGTCGCCGCTCAGAATCTCGACAGTATCCTCAACAGGAGCGTCGGCGGTTGGCTCCACTCCATAGGGCTCCCCAACCTCAGCAGCCTCCAGGGCGGGAACGGTTACGATCGTTGCCACTTCCTCACCCTGATTGTCTTCAGGCTCCTTCGTGGTCTCCAAAACGCTAAGGTCCTTGGATGGACCAACAGGAAAGTCCGAGACCTCACCCAGGATCTCAACAGCAGAAGAAGGCCCGGGGACCTTAGGCTCTACAGTGGGTTCGACGACTAAGCCCATGGACCTCCTGACAAGAGGCGCAATCATGGTGTCATCATTGTCGGACGAGGAGTACTAGACGATTAACACTGGATCCTTTGAAGCCTTAGTCCAATGACTCTTCCGCGGCCACTCGGACGGCTCTTCAATTGTAAGGGAACCCCCTTTTTTCCTCAATCTCTTCTTCTTCTTCTTCTTCTTCTTTGCAGCAGCAGCAGCGCTGGAGTCCTCGGCTGTGGTCATCCACTTGGCCTTCGCCAAGCTCTCGGGCGTCAACCAGGTGTTTCACTTTCCAACATTGAAGCTGCCAAGATTGGCCATCACCAAATCCGTTACCACCTTAGCAACCTCCCTCTCCTCCTTAGTGGCGTCCGAGCAGTGTTTGCTCGCCACGTTTCCCAAGGTAAGGGAGAGCTCGCAGTTTTCCTGGATGCCCAAGAAGAAAAATTTATCCTTCCACCTTTTGGTGGAGTCAGGGTTTCCTCCACTCATAACAGCAAACTCCGGACGAGGAGTCATGATGATCTAATCCAGATTATGAGTGAAGCGAAATATCACCTTCACCATGGATACCTCAAAAACTTTGTTATGGCAGCGCGCAAACATATAAAGAGAAACTAAATACCTGATGACGTGGGGTTGAAGTCTCGCGAACGGAATGCCCAACTCCCTTATAAGATGGTACAGCTCCAGAGGGACTGGGAAGCGAAGCCCACCCATGAGATGGACTTCGTAAACAGCGATGAAGCCGTCAGGAGGGCTGCACACTCTCTCAACAGCTCCAGGAACCACCATCGCCACTAAGTCTGCAATATTATACTTTACACGAATCTGCTCAAGGTCTTTAAGGGAAAGAGAGGAAGCAATTTCCTTAACCCCAGGAGCCATGGAAACGGAAGAAGAGTCTCTGCGAGAACGAGAGAAGAAGAACGACAGTGAAGGGTTTTGAAAGCGAGAAAAATGGTAAGGAAGCGCAGAAATGAAGAGATTTGAAAATGCAAAACAGTGTCCTTATCATAACCCTTGCTACGCGTCAGTGGCCCATATGCGGGGAAAGATTGTGGGCTTTGACTTCCCGAGGCGATGTCACCTCAATTAATGAAGAATTTAATGCCTCGCAGAAACCCAAACGGCGACGCCAGATGGGTCTCGGACTAATAAAAAGGCCTCGGACGAATGAGAGATGACTCTTGCCAACCAGGCACGGTGCCCGCAGACTGCCACTATAGAGGAGCGCTTTCCAAATATGTCAAATAGTTGAAGTTCTCAAACCCTTTAACATGGGGGCTAATGATAGGTCCCGGCACCCAAGGCTCAGAAAAAGAGGCCCAAAAGCCAAGTCCATGGACCAAGAGACTTGCGATGACGATTTGGCCCAAGAGGCCCAAAGGCAGTCATTCCCGTCCCAGGAGACCCAAGAAGCCTAACTTAGCCTAAAAGGTTAAGTTAGCCTTAGAAGCCTGAGAACCTGGGCCAACGTCCCAAGAAGCTCAAATGGCAACAATGGTCTGAGAGACCAGTTTGACCCAAGAGGCCCGAGAATGCCATAAGAGACCAACGTCACTAATGAAATCCCGAGGACATGAAGCCAATAATATAACACTAAAATCCCAAGGGCCTTTAGCAAGCGAAACTCTCAATTAACGTCCGAGAACCTAACTCAATAAGTTCGAGGATTCGGCAAATACCCAGAAAGCTTTCTAGGTATGAGGACAATCTCTTCATCTCTGAATTATCAAATTAGGAAAAAAGGGGCCCAAGATGACCGAACACGCCAGCTCAGATGTCTCACTGTTACCAAGGAGCACGCATTATCTGCAATACGCTACCTCCACAGGAAATCACGGTACTCAGAGCACGCGCAATCATTACGGGACTAAAGACACCTGACACGTCGAATCAGCAGAGTTGATGGCAGGCCTCCCAACACACGCCAAATCAGCAGAGTTGGAGGTGGCCTCCCAACACACGCCAACGCCACATGTCCCCATTTCAAGGGCATGTTCCCCCTCTATAAATACCTCATTCAAACAACAGAAGAAGGGATTCCAACGGCTAGCATTTTACACGCACACTATGAATAACAACTAAGTGAAAGAAAGAAAGGAAAAGAGAAGAAGGCACAGAGGGAGAAAGTTAGAAAAGAAAAGAGGGAACGAGATCTCCTGCCTTATAATTCTGTGTGGCAACCAAAAGTGCCACTGCAATCAGTTGTATCCCATTCTAAGTGTAGTGAAACCTTTCGGACCCAGCGTCCATCACTGTGGTTTTTTCCCCTTCATTAAAGGAGGGGTTTTCCACGAAAAATTCTCGTGCTTTGTATCATCCTCCCATTTTCCTTCCTGCAACGTCATCCTCGTTGAGTTTAACAACTACTATTGTGTTGCACAATTCCGTCCGTTCGAGAGCATCGAAAGAGTGCAAAGGGTGAACTCGGACTCTCGTTGTACGGCGGCTGGAACTCGAGGATGCAACACTGAATATAGGGACGCATCACCTGTTATCATACTTAATATTTTTTTAATTATTTATATATTTTCTTCCTTGAACTGTGGTCAACCAATCCTATTATTTTTTTTACTACACCTAATCTCGTTACAGATTCTATTATTCAATCGTCCCTGTAGCTTCTATGAAACACAATCATTCAACAAGTAAACCACCCACTCAGAGGCAGATGGATATGGTGGTCAGCTCTTTATGGTTACAAAGAACCCTCCTACCACCATGTAGTTTAGGGGTATAACAAGATTATCAAGCTTCTTACATATTTTGGTTAACTTTAATGGTTTTTTCTTCTATAAATTCTCATGTAGTGCTAATATGATGAAGGTTTGTGAAGTTGGGCCATAGAAATTTGCTGTCTATCCTGTTATTTCTAAAAGTTTGACAACCTGGTATATGACCCTTTTGCATGATGAGCGTAGCGGTATCCCTTTCGAATAAATTTCTTCAATCTTTCGTTGGAATTTCACACTCGAGAGGGGTTTAGCTACATTGCAAGTACCATGAGTATCCCTTTGTTTATTGACTCTCATATTAATCCTCGTCCTGGATTGGATTTGGCTATGTCTATCGATGTGGAGGTTAATTTCACACTCCTTAATGCAATTAATTTTGTTGTTAAATTTCAATCGTGTTTGATCCCAAACTTAGACATGTAGTAATTAATCCCGTATGGCACAAATTATTAACCATTGTTAAGAAAATATGCTTGTATAAGCATCTTTCAAAGTATATAATGGACGGTGTTTTGAACCGATGACCATGGTATTATAACCTCAATCATACCTTCATATTGACAAAGTCTAAAGAAACATAGGCGTAACAGAACTCGTGCTTGAATGCTAATGTATACTAAAAGTAATCGGTTATGCTTTTGAGCATGTAACTTAGATGCAAGCCAAATGTTTTGAAAGTTTATTTAAATTTAGCATTCTCTATATTAATAGGTAATGAACCTCTGAGTGCATGAAAATCATCAATATTGATGTATTGATCATCAAGTTAAGTATATTACTCTAATCATTGATAATACACTAGAGTAGTATATATTGTGAAATATGTGCGCAAGGGTATGTGTACATTTGCATATAGTTTTTTCCTATGACAACATCACCATTCATCGAGGATATGTTTATAGTGGCTATTATATATGAAGGGTCCGCAAACAATTCTTTTTTTTTATCAAGAGAACCGGATTATCCAGTTCAACAATGGGTCCAAAAAGGTTTTCTTACTGTGTCAGAATTGCGGATATCATTTTATAAAGAGAAAATATATTTTATAAAAGTAATTTGTTAATTTATCTTATCAGACTTATCAATGATACCTAACATGAGATACAAAATGACCAAATCGGCCTATTGCTAAACAACGTCTCTCTTGTCATAGCTGTATACATAGGTATTTTAAGTATATGCCTTAACAACTAATGGTAACTGAAAGGAACACTAAGTTTCGTATCACTAATAATATTTCAACCCCTTAGTAAATTTGTGAAATAAAAATTACAGAATATACAATATATGTAAAATATATTCTCATCTAGATGTGAACAGTAAATAATGAAAGCAATAAGATTAAAGACACAATTTTTTATGACGAAAGAAAATCTCAATAATCATGGTTATCGAATAAAACCCTCTGGAGCTCAACGGTTAGGGAAGATATACATTATGAAAATCAATTTACAGATTGGGTGGTATAGACGCGCTTACCTAATTAATTTACTCCCATCTTATGATCTCTACCAAGGAACTCCTTAGATTTGTCCGCGATAACAAAACTAAACGCTTTACGGTCTTCTAGTCAATCTTTCATCACGAATTGTTGAATTACTGTACACCATTGGATTCCAATTTTAACACCACTGACGTCACCAACGAAGGTTAACAGGCAGGAAGAAGTATAAAGGGTAAAGTACAATGCGGTGAGAGAATTTTGTCAAGGCAGCACAATTGTCGAAGCTATATTTTCTCAAATGGAGCAAATAAGGAGCATAAAAGGTGAGGGCTTTCTCACTGAAACAACCGTCCAAAAATTGCTTAAGAGGTCTAAGGTAAAAAACATAAGACGGGTATATATAAAAGACTTAAAAACTCGATTAAAATTATAATCATTGGAGATATGCGCGCCGTGGCACTTGAGCGCGGCTTGAGCATGCGGTGGGCACACCTAGGGTCTAGCTCGTCCATTCTGGAAATCGCGCCTCGGACGTGCCTCGGGCATATGTCAAATATGTCAATTTTGGAATTGGCGCTCGAACGTGGGTTAAGCAAGCTCGAGCTCTGGCTTCTTTGGAATGGATGCTCGAGCGGGGATAGGCGAAAGGTAGTCGTGGATAATAAGAGATGCATATTGATGATCTTCAAACGTGAATCTAATACATATCAACCGAACACAGAGAAATACGACCCAATGAACATGCTGCTGCTGCAGACGAACGAGCTCTTCCTTTTGAGTAGCAAGGCGAGTATCAAGACGTTGAAAGCCAACAACTACGTCCAACTACAGCTACATGTGAGAAGCACATAGCTGCTCCTGAGAGGAAACAAAAAGCCAAGAGAGCTGACCCATAATTGTAGAGGAGTAAGAGATGGTGGACCGAGGAGGATTGAAGGGACCAGGACACAAGTGATCAAGAGAAGAAGCATCTGGACAAGATGGGCCACCCTCGGTCAAAAAGGAAGGAACCTCCGGGAGGGGCTCATCGAGAGGATCTGCGGGAGTTGGAAAGAAGTGATGGGTATGAGACTGACTTTGAACAAAAGTAATGCGGGTAATAGGCCACCCAAGCGGTAGACGGGGAAGAGCTGGAAATGAGACCTCTAAACCTATGACAAGTCGTTTGATAAGGCAACCATGGAAAAAGTTGTCATTCTTTTTGGACTCAAAATAAACTATGATGTGAGAGCAGAAGTGAAACAGTAGGTCAATAGGCTGCCCACTCAAGAGAGTATAGAGGAATAAGACCTTATTGAGAGAGATGGATAAGAAGTGGGTAATTGAAAAAATATTTATAAGCACAATCCGACTCACGACCATCCTCCGAGGGGAGAGAAGCCTAGTCTTGAATGATTTCCCATTCTACTCCATAGAAAAACCATGAAAAAAAAAGGTAATCTCATTGCGGTGTGGCATGGCATTCTAAGGGTAAGGATAATCACGATTTTTAACCTGAGGGATATTCTGAACATTGAAAATCATGTTCGAGGTGATTCGAATGTGATTCCCCCTCAAAAAGGTAGAAAAAAAATAGGATAAAAAATCAGAAATATTGGAGTAAAATTCTTGAACCAAAAGCTGTGAGGGGGCAATCAAGTTAGCAAAGACGGGCTTCCATTGCTGGTCCATGAATAGGAAGATATAGATGGGTCAAGAGAACTAAGGTCAACTTCCCGTTAGAGGGTAAGCTGCCTTTGAGACATACAGGTATTAAACAAGGCTTTAGTTTTAGCATTAATGAAACGATCAAGAATTGAGAGTCCACTCGTCCGGTGACGCTTGCCAACTCATTTGCGAGCAAGGGATTTTTGCGAAGCAGACATTTGTAATGCAAAAATAGAGAAAAATTTAAGAGATATACCAACTACAGTTTTTGTAAAAGAACATGCCCTTGGCAGCTGAAGCTACACCCCAAGGGAACAACAGCCATGGAAAAAAAATGAAAAAAAATACCTATGACCTACGACCTAGCTAACCTTGATCTACGCATATGGAGCATGTAAACCGTGATCTAGCCTAAATTTGAGGAAGGCATGAAGAAATCGAGCAAAGCAAGAACAAAAACACATGCGGTCATGATGGGGTTGGCGAATTTTGGCACTGAACAATGCCGCCGCCATTAACGGTGGAAGGATGTTCAAAAAAAACCAAAGAGAAAGGAGAAATTACTATGAGAACGCCCATTATCGAGGAGATGAGATGCGAATTTGGAGGATTTTGGCAGTGTGAGGAGGTAGAAGGAGAGAAATTTCGCGGAGAGAGAGAGAGAGGAGAGACGGGGGTTTGAAGAAATAGTGTGGCTATGCACGATGTGTGCTTGAAGATAAATGGACACAGGTTGTGGTGCTCGAGCGACACTAAGGCGGTCTTCAGGCGCAATGAACAGTGCACTCTCCCTTTTTTTAATTAATTCGAGGGCTTGACAAATTTAAGGTCAATTTGAGCTCAATAATAATATCACTCTTCTTGATCCATATTTTCTTACCAAATTTAATAATTTTATTTAAATTAAATACTTGATCATTTAGACGTTTGATGTGGTTAACAAGAGTCTCCATTTTTGGATTTTGCCTAAAGGTGTTCAAAAAATTTGTCGTATAACAGTAGGAGTGAATATGACCAATTTGTTCACATCCATGGCAGGTTTAGACAAATTGAGTAAACCCGAAAGTATTCTTACCTTACTTCTTAGTGTAATTAAAACCAATATTATTTCTACTATTTAAAGTTTGAAAATTTTGTGTATTAGCACAAATATTTAAAGAACCTTTTGACGTTTGTTCCATGGGGATGGATGACGCACTACTTTGTCTTGGAATAGAATTAGTTCAAACAAAGACAGTTTTTGAATTAATAGTAATTTTTAAGGAATTTTTTGAATATCATAATCCCGATTTGTTTCCACTGACTTTTTCTAAATCAAGCATACGATCTAATTATTTGGACCCATTTAAAAATTATTTCAGATCATTGTGTGCAGATTTAAAATTCAATTCAAGGGTCTTGATCTCTTCAGCACAGAAACTATTCATTTTCTCAATTTCTTAATTTTTTGTGTCTAACTCGGATTTAATAATGACTTTTTCTTATTAAATTTCTGTCAATTTTTACTTCAGGGACGCGTTAGTTTTCTTGTTCTTTAAACACTCCTTAAACAATTTATCATAGATGTCCTAAAGGTCATGAAATGGACTTCTGACTCATTCTCAGGGTTATCAGTTTAATCCAACAATTCTTCTAAATTCTCATCACTTTTACACACAAAGGTCATGAAAGCCATATATCTTGCTTGGCTTTCTTCAGATCATCTTTCATTCTCATCCTCTTTACCATCGTTTAAGGTAGCATTAAATTTCAAGGTTTGACCTTATTGGCGTATAAAATTTAGGCATTTAACTCTAATATACCCAAAACATTGACACTCATGACATTGCACTCATTGGGTGCTTTTTGATTTAGAGTATTTGATCTTACGTCTATCTTTCTTGTTACTTTTGAAGGATATTTTTACTTTCACATTTTGTTGGTCAAGTAAGGCTTTATTTTTCTTCAAGAATTTTATAAAATTCTTTACAAACAAAACAAAATTTTTGTCCTTACATGACTCCTCATTGGAGTCACGGTCTCTCTCTTCTCTAACAAATTTTATAGTAATGGATTTATTTTTCCTTAATTGTAAAGGTGTGTGTTTATAGAGTTAGAGAGATCCAACTAGTTCTTTAATTTTTATTTTGTCAAGGTTTTCACTTTTTCGATCGCTGTAACTTTGAGTTTGAAGTGTTTAAGAAGCGATTTCAAGACTTTTCGAGCAATTCTATTTTATGGAATTCTTTCTTGTAGTTTAAACGTAGAGTTCACAATATTATTTAAATTTGCATAAAATTCATCGAAGGTTTCATCATTTTTCATTCAGATTTCTTTAAACCAAATAGTAAGCATTTTTAATTTAGAACTGTTGACAAGTTTGGCTCATTCATGAGTAATTTTGAGAATATCTCATGTATCTTTCGGTATCTCGCACATCGAGATGCATTTGAATTCTTCGAATGATACAACCATAAAAATAGTATGCAACCCTTACTGTTCTAACTATAAGTATCAATTTTTTCTTTTGACCACAAGGCCAGAACTTTTGGTTCATCGTTGGTTGTAATTCTGGGTGGTGTCGACCCATTTTGAGTGTTGGCCCACACTCGCTAATCTATAAATTTTATGAATGTTCTCATACGAACTTTTCAATAAACGTAATTGCTCCTATCAAAATAGGGAGGAATGGGGAGCGATCTACTTGTGTACATTTAGATCGGGGTTGCGGATCGGGATGAGTTTCTGATACCAATTAAAAGGAACTATAAGTTTCAAATCACTAATAATGTTTTGACCCCT
>JAODPA010116730.1:0-18703 GCA_025585075.1 Nepenthes mirabilis
GCATTTCACAAGTATTTCTAGTTATGTTTTACGCATGCATCACGGTCTGCATAAATCTCATATTCACAAAGCAAAAGCTCATGTTCGTGGGTATCGTCAGCTTGTATGCAGTAAACAGACGGACATAACTACTGGAATTCACGTAGACCAAAGATACCTTAGCTTCCAAGGTGCCAATTTTGTGGATATTTTGGTCACCCTCATTCAATTCCCCACAGATAATGATAAAGTGTGTGATCCATACATGAGCCACATCATCTGCAGAAGAGAAATTTAATCTAGTAAGTTAGCGGAACAAGGAGAGTTTTAGCGTCGGCCTCCTGCATAATGCAAAATAAAAATGCATATGAGACTCAACGTGGTCCGATTATTCCTCGAGATCCTGTGCATGGCAAAGCTTCGTGCACTATGTTGCCTATTATAGGCAACCCGAAAAATGCAGCAAATCCAGTCCATTTGCATAATGGAAGGTGAGCAAACGTACGACGAACCTAAAGTCGTCTGAGCTTTCTTTGAATTCTGTGCATAATGGAAGATTAGTTCACCGAGTTGCCCTTTTTTAAGTTAGATGAACGAGATGAGATGTACCCCGAAAAATGTAGCAAGACAAAATGTCGTCAGGTTGCCTTATGGTAGAGTTGTCGCTGTGTAACCAGATGGTCATAGCTTTGAATCATGGAAACATACTATTCATAATATATGGTAAGACTACGTATAATAGACCTAAAATGGTCCCACTCTTCCTCAGAATGAACCCCTCGAGTAGTGAAAGCTTTCTTGAGCCGGCTTGCCATTTTTTTAAGTTAGCTGAATGAGATGAGAGGTAACCGAAAAAATGCAGCAAGACAGAAACAGACCTATATTCCTGAAGAAGTGCAATCTCGATTTCTTGAAGCGTCTTCCCTTTGGTTTCTATCACATTCCTCTTGACAAAAGCAGCAGCAATCAAGCAAAAGGTGCAAAACATAGAGTATAAGAGCTGTGGCCCCATACGCTCGAGTAGATGCAAGAACAGCAAGCCCACTAAGAAGTTTATGACCTGGAGGAAGAATGTCGGCAAGATGAATGTAACTGTCCCAGTTGCAATGACAGATTTCAATCAAAAACCTAGGGAAGAATAAATTTGCCAACATGATGTAGAAAAGGACACAAAAATCAATTTTGGCTTGCCTAATTAAGGATACAAACAAGCACTCACGCCAACTTTTTTCTTGCAGTTTCATGCTTGTACTTCAATTTTGCAATTCTGTGCAATGTTTGCAATTCTAGCCAAATTAAGCAATTTTCGCACGAAAAATGCCAAATTATTTGTGAATTTTGCATAAGTGGGGTTTAACATAAAAATTTAACTAGGAGAATTCTTGCACTGAGTCGGATTTGGAAAAATATTAACTCACTTGCACTCACATCAATTCTAATGATAAATTACCATTAATCAGACACATCCCCAATAGAATTTGTGCTATTTATAATTTACTTCATTCTAATTATATTCGAGACAGCTCTATACTACATATTCCTGAACTGACAGCTTCCCAGAGGGGAGAGGGGACATATAAGACAGAAATCTTGAAACTGTTGTTTAACACTTGACCCACTCTTTTCTTTGCTTTGGTCAATTCTGTCCAACAGTTCTAACATATTTGCATTTTCATTCGTAAGCATTTTTTCTTTTGTTTTTCTCCCCCAAACGAATTTATTATATTATGATGGACACGAAGATGAGAATAAAGTAACTCATGTAGATTACAAGACTTGGACTGCAATAGAAGAGATTTAGCAGTCTATCAATTTAAAGATGCTTGGGCCTAGGTCAAGCACAATGGAGTCCATCACTGTCCTAAGCATTGATGTTCAAACACCAAAAAAAAGAAAAAGAAAATAAGGCGGAGTTCAAGTAAATTGATTACCCAAAACTAGATTGGTTCAAAATTTTTGTCGCCTTTTCTTAAGTATGGACTACCAATATCTAGAGTTGAGTTAGCTCATAGCTATGATTTTATGGAAAGTAAGGCTAGCCACAGCATATGAAAATCCAGCTTAAAAATATACAAAATGAACAAAAAGGAGGTGATATCCGAGTACAATTTTCTTAGCAGTGATGTCACTTCATGCAGCAGTGGTGAGAAGGGACAAGTACCAAACTGACATGGGCATCGTTAATAATTTCACCAAGAACATAATGAGCACAAACTTCGGTGAACACTAAGACTACAAGAGGTAATTTATAGCCTAACACCTACAACACCACTGCAAATTTGAGAATACGGAAACAACTGAAAAGTAGAAACAAGGCTCCAGATTAGAAACTGTGAAAAAAGAGTAAGCAACTGCATAATACAAATAAAACCTAGGGGGCAACTGAGGGTTTCCTTCAAATGCATTTTAACAACTTCATTTCCTAAAAGACTGATATCCCAGCCTGGCTAAGTCATTACTCTGCAATGACACTAATGGACCTGAACCAGAGGACCTTAATCGCTGCCTATTTGGTTAGGGTCTCCAATCGTAGTCCTGACAATATTGAATATACTCAATAACCTAAATACACTAGATTTTTTAGGAATACTGACTGCAACTCTAGAACCTAATTTCAGTGATAATGAAAATTCTGTCTATTAAAACGTAGCAGTCCATAACGACAAATATACCAAATCAAGATTCAAGTTATATAATTATAGCATTAAACAGGGATATCATATTATTGATCATGATGTAATTCCCAATCTAGGGACAACATGTTCATTACTGCAACTTACAGTATCACTCAGATACAATTGATCTATCCAAAATACAAAATCAGTCAACTGATGAAAGTCAATTTATATTTGATGTTAGCAGCATATTAAAAAAAAATAGGACACAGATAATTTATATTTGATGTTAGAAAGAAAAATCAGCAGATACTGCAGAGCAGCAGCTCCTCTGTATTTATCCATCACAAACCTATTGTGAATTGCTGTTAGTTAGAAGCAACACACAACAATTGCAAGAGAATCTTACCCAGTGCACTGACATGCAAAATGCCATAGCTTTTGCTCTAATTTGGCTAGGAAAGATTTCTGGAAGGAGCAGACCTGGAACTGGACCAGCGCCCACAGCAAATGTTAGGACAAACCTGCAAAAAGGTTAAAGGAAGTTATTTATCATTGCCGACAAGTTTCAAGCATATTTTTTGCAGCCAGGTCTAACCACCAATGGAAATCATAAAGATCATACATGCACAATCATAATTTCATTGCTGCATCAAGAAGTCAGACGTTTAGTATCCCATAAAATTGACTCTCCTTTCCATTCTGCACTTTCTTATATATCAGATTTATGGCCTTTTCATTATTCAGTCATGGCTAATGTCTGATTTACACAGCTGACATGATGCTCACTCTGAAAACTGAGCCAACATGAAAATCATATCTCTAAGAGTTCTACAAAAAGATTTCCTTTCATTTGAAATATATAGATATATATATATAGAGAGAGAGAGAGAGGGAGAGAAAGAGAGAGAGAGAGAGAGAGCAAGAGAGAGAGCAATCCATTAGGTCATTAACATATGTTCTACTACATGACTTGTCAGGTGTTACCACTGAAGCATTTTTCACTCAGTGATCACTGACATCCAATCACAGTTTAACACAAGCACAGATCTTCTGAAATTTCATGTTCAATCCATATGCTCCCATTTTTAATAAGATTAACCAATAGTTCCTCATTGAATGGATCTTTCCATTCTGTGGTAGACAAAGAAGTTTTACTTAGTAGTCAAAATAGTGAGACAGAATAATCAAAACTTGGATCTAAAGGAAGTCATGCATACAATAGCTTCTTCTAGTTCAGTAAAATAACTCTTTTGCCAAAATGAGGTAAACTGCAAATTAATTCACTGAATCATTTTTATGGATGGCTATCTAAGGCAAGCTCCCCACAGAAGATAATTTGTGTAGTGGAGATTTCCTCAACAGAACTGCTGTGTACGATAATCAGGTGGTGGAAACCTTTGAGCTATTGTTTTGAATGCTCCTTCAGAGCTGCAGGCCAGAACAGTATTTTGAATTTTGCAGCAAGTTAGAAGGCCTGATGTATGGAGGAGAGTGAGGCGGCTAGAATGGTGAAAAACTGGATATGGAAGCACGAGTACAAGAGAACACAAAGGCTACCTTTGCAGCTACAATCCATCATGTTCAGCAATCCAAGAATAAATACCTATTTGGTGGAAAAAACCCATATTCCTGGGATAGGCAAGGTTTTTTTAAGGGTGCCCATAAACCAAAAGGATTCTCAGCAAATGGACCGCCAAATGGATCTACGGTCGGGAGTATCCGTTGTTGAATATGAAGAAGAGACGTCCTCTTGGAGTTGTTGTACAGATGCCGTAAACTCCTGAAGCTTGAGTTTCCATGTAAATGTGGTTGATACGGTAGATTGGGTAGGTGACACCTTGGCAATTGGTAATGTCAGTTGCTGAGACGCCGGTGGTTGCTGCGGGGTTAGGTGAGTAGTTGGTGCTGGAGTAGCGGACAAAGTCTTTTAAACTTGGTTGATTGCTTTTTGAATCTTTTGGAGGTCCTGGAAATAGGCTTAAACATAGGGTGGAGTGTAGGTCGAATGATTAAACTTATCCCATCATTTTATCTTGAATTCCCGAATGATTGATAATGGCATATCTTGATAGTAAGGTTGATAACGGAATGGAGGTCAGGATATCAAACTCAACATTATAAAAAGCTAAGAA
The DNA here is from genome assembly GCA_025585075.1 of Nepenthes mirabilis. NCBI lineage: Eukaryota > Viridiplantae > Streptophyta > Magnoliopsida > Caryophyllales > Nepenthaceae > Nepenthes > Nepenthes mirabilis. Next base: position 4,730 of record JAODPA010116730.1, read on the forward strand.
GGAGAAAGGAGGCATTGCCTAACACAACCTTCGAAGAACTCTTAGAGATTTCTTTGCCCTTTTGTATTCTCCACAACTACGTTTGCATTTTCATTTCTTCTCAAATTCTTGTATCCAATTCCTGTTTCCTACAACAGCAATCTGTACTTTCACTCACATATCGATACAAGCTTTAATCAATTTGTGGTATAATTTCTTAGTCTCTATTTCTATTTTTATTATGTGATTTTGCAGCTATTTTACCTGAGCCCACGTTTATGGTCTCAGAGCCAGGTTTATTTTAATTATTGTGTCCATTACATATTAAGCATTCCTTGTCTGCATAACCTAGGTTTAATGTTAAGCCATATTTAATTAATTAAATATGGCTTCTTAACTTCATAAACTATATAGGGGAAACAATTCAAAAAAACAGAATTCACCAACTAATTCAAGAGTCACTAATTATCCCAACTTCAAGAGATTATTCCAAATGGACTATTTTATCTACACATATAGAAGAAATTCATAAAATTGAAAATTTTGATTTCAAAGCTGCCATGGCTATTAAAGGTCATGAGCAAACAATATAAATTAAAAATAAATATGAAGAAATTAGGTCACTTTCTTCATTATCAATAGATAAATTGAACCAAAAGGGTTATGATTATATCCATCATGGTTTAATTCAAATAGCAATCAAATTTTTAATCAAATTAGAAATTGACACTCCAATTTTATCAAGTTTAAAAGATTAAAAACTTTTGAAATATAAAAATTCCATATGAGTAATAGTACAATCAAACTTATATAATGGACCAATTTATTTCAACTATGTGCCAAATTTATATGTGGATCTCAAAAACCCTACAATATTAAACACTCAGGTACTCTATGTACATATTCTAGGGTTAGCCCAACAAGAAGATTGTAGAGGTTTTTTCATTCCTTATTGAATTTGTTTCAAATTATTAACAACCCAATTCAATCCAAAATACTTAATTTAACCACCAGTAGGTGAAACTGCTGTATTAATAGTAGAAGCTAAACATGTAACAACCTTTACTCCAAAACTATTGAAATGGAATGAAATCACTTTACCTAAAGCATGGCAAATTGACCTACCTCAAATCCCATGGCACATTACAAGAAGAGAATTCTTAGATATCATTTAGACTTCTAATGGAATGATTATTCTAAACTTTAGACTAGGTACGATTCCAAGGTCTATAAGTTTTAATTCTTCCCAAAAACCTTATACAATTGTATCAAAATATGATGTTTGTAGACCATCCACCACTACTCAATTTTAATTTGTTTATACGAAAGAAACTAGAAATATCAAAACTGAAATCATATTCCATAATTTGTCAATCCAATAGCTCATCAATCACCAACCTATTCTGATATACAATCCATTAATATAATTACAATAGAAAGTGATTTTACTTCAAATATAGACTATTTATGAAAAGAATTTATACATGAGAAAAATACTTATCTTAAAAAATGGTACTTCAAATTTTTTACTCAAGAACAAACTACTGAATATAGAGATTTGAGAAAACAAACCATGAATAAATTAGAAAGTGATATTCAATTCTTCGAATGGTTTCTCCCTTATGCAAATAAAAACCGCCTAATGCCTAAATCACCAATTCAATCTCAGATTGAAAATCAAATTAATGTGAATACCAAAATAGCTAATCAATGGACTACTTCCACTGGACAAACTATTACATCAACACATCCACCTTTAGCTTTACTCATATTAAATATAGATGGTAAAACTATTATGGCCACTCCCTTCAAAAAAGAATCTCACCATGATCCAAAGGATAGTGTAAAATTAGAAGATATTAAAAAAATTTATAAACAAAATAATTATCAATCACAACTTCTACACACTAAAATCCAAGCAACTAGATCGAGTAGAAACTTTCATCCAACATAATCAAATAAATAATACCAATTTCCATGTAATATAGCTCCATCACTAAGTTTACTATATACTTTACCTACTAAAGAAATCATGCAATTACCTCAAAAGCGAACAGATAATTTATTAAAAATTATTACAAAAAAACTACAGGATACAACACCTTCTCAACCCTCCACCTCAAATCATCAAACAAGTATAATTATGAAACAGTTCAAACCATAGACAATAACAATGAAGATATTCAATCACAAGAAGAGAATCAAGAAATAGACAAAATTAAATATGAAAATAAGTATACTCCTAAACTTCCTAAAATATTTAATACTTGAAATAATTGTCCACATTCAACTCCACCTGATATTCAATTTGAAGAAAAAAATTAATTCCAATCAAAGACATTCAATTATGAATATATATCCATGATTAGAATAATGATGGCGAGTCAGGACATGAAATTTTATGCACTCTTCATGAAATTAGTATGACTGCCATCACTTATCAAGTTCAAAATTTACAGACCATCAGGCCTATCAATTCATCGTAGCAGAATTTTCAGGCGTACTCAAATTTTGGTGTGAAAATTCCCTTACCCCTGCCAATAAAGTTTATATTAAATCATATTGACACTATTCAAACTGCAGGAAATGATGATACTATTATGTTTGAACAATGTCAAAATGTAGTAGAAATACTCATTTTGACCATCTCCCAAGCATTTATATGAAATCCTGAAGAGAAACTAATCAGCTCTAAATTAGTTTTATCTAATTTACGATGTCCAACTCTATAAGATTTTAAGTGGTATAAACATTTATGTGTCCCCATATATTCCGATGAAAAGACTACAATGAACCTTTCTGGAAGAAAAGATTTGTTGCAAGATTACCAGCCTTATTTTCCAATCAAAATCTATCCAAACTATCTGACCTTTCTGGTGATAGAGCTATCCCATGGGAAGAAATGACTTATGGACAACTTTTTGCTTTTATTACAAAAAGGACTGCAATTGTGTCAAGAACACAAAGAGCAATCCAAATTCCATGAAGATAATAAACAATTCAAACTACAAATGGGAGCTTTTTGTCAATAATATGATATTGACAAAATAAGGGCTCCTTCACGATACAGGCCCTCTCATCAACATAGGAGACATCATTCTAGCCCTTATCCACCAATATTCTCCTCTAAAACATGAAAAAGAAATTCCCATAGAAGACATTAACAACCAATTAATCAACAAACTTATCAACAGTCCAAACTAATATATTAAAAATGCAAATGCCCTGGTCATAAGTCAGACCAATGCAAAATAAAAAAAAAAGAAAATTATGAATTATTTAAAAATGATGAATAAATGTGTAACAACTTAGCAAACTTATTATTAAGTGATATGTAAGAACCCGAATATCAATCTAATCAAGAAAATGATTAACTTTACAAAATGCAAGAAAATGAATCAAACTACTCATCCTCTTCTAATTCAGAAGAACATGAACAGAATGAAATTCAACATTTATGCAAATGAAAATTTCAACAACTAAATATGCTAAGAACTAAAAATAAGAGAGAATTTCTCATTGATATTATAGATAAAATAGAAGACTCTAATATCAAACAACAATATTTTCTCAAATTAAAAGACTTAATAATTTTAAAAATGAAAGTTTAAAAATCCAGAACCTTTTGTTTTGTCTAAAATATTTGAAAAATATTCATCTTAATCCTTATTTAAACAGGTAACAACCGGTAAACTCTGACAATAAATTAAAAAATTGAAATTAAAAATAAAAGATTTAAAAAACCAAATTCAAAATCAAAAGATCAGAGTTACAATTTGATACACGGTTATTATTATTAGAAGCAAGACTACAGCCTATTCCATCTCCTGAAACTTCGACTTCTCAACAAGTAATTTCAATAGAAAATCAACTAGAAATTGAAGAAAATTATCTTCAAATAATAATTAAAATTAATTTTTAAAAATGTTGTTGTTAAATCACATTAGTAATCAACAATGAATTTCATCTTAAACTAATTTCCCTATTAGACACAAGTGCAAACCAATATTGTATTCAATAAGGTATTGTTCCAACTAAATCTTACCAAAAAACTATTAAAAATTTACATACTACATGTAAATCAAGATTAGATACCAATTATAAACTTATAAATGTAGGAATCTGTAATCAAGGACATTGTTTTAGATCAACCTTCGTATTAATGAAAAATCTTCAACAAAATATTATTCTTGGTACACCATTTTTTATGCAAATTTACAGTTTTACTGCAACACATGAAGGTCTATCAACAAAATTGCTTGGAGAAAAGATTTCATTCCCTTTTCTCCATCCAGTTAAATATAGGGATATTCACACTCTCCAAATTGTATCAGTTTATAAAAAAATTCAACTTAATTCACAAAAAAGAAGCTCAAATTAATTATCTACAAGAAGAAATTGAATTTTAAAAAATAGCCTGACAATTAGCCAACCCTTTAACAAAAATAAAATAAAAAATATTCAACACTTATTTGAAAAATAAGTATGCACCAACCTTCCCAATGCATTTTGGATAGGAAACAACATCAAGTTAACTTGCCATATGAAAAAGATTTCAATGAAAATCTAAATCCCTACTAAAACAAGACTAATTCAAATGAACTAAGAATTATTAGAATTTTGTTTAAAAAAAAAATTCAAGAATTAATAAGTAAAAGGCTAATCAGACAATCCAAGTCCTCTTGGAGCTTTTCGGCGTTTTACGTGATGAAACAAACTGAATTGGAGCGATGAGAAAACTCGGCTTGTCATTAATTACAAACCATTCAACAAAGTTCTTCAATAAATTAGATGCCCAATACCTAACAAATGAGACCTAATTATAGATTAAATAGCATAAATATATTTTCAAATTTTGATATAAAAAATGGTTTTTGAAAAATACGAATTCAAGAGAAAGATGAATACAAAGCTGTATTTATAGTTCCATTTGGTTATTATTAATGGAACGTAATGCCCTTTGGCTTAAAAATATACACATTTTGAATTTCAAAACATACTGAATCAAATATTCAAAATCCATTGAACATTGATGATGTATCAGTATTTTCAAAATCCGTTAACTAACATTTTAAACATTTATATCAATTTTTTAATATTATTAAACAAAATGTATTAGTAGTTTCAACTACAAAAAAGAAATGATTTCCAACTAAGATTAGATTTTTTGGATTCAACATTCATTAACATACCATAACTCTTATTCAAAAAGCTATGGAATTTGCTAACAAATTTCCAAATGAAATAAAAAATAAAACTCAACTTACAAAGTTTTTTTGGGGTGTTTTAATTATATTGCTGATTTTATCACAAAATTTAGACAAATCTGTGGATTTTTATATCAAAGGCTCCAGACAAATCTGATCTCATAGAAGGATCAACATACTCAAATTGTTAAGCAGCTAAAACAAGTACAAGCCCTACCTTGTCTAGGTATCCCTTAACCGCTTGCATTCATATTAGTTGAAATAGATGCATCAGATATAGGATATAGAGACATGTTTAAAAAAAAGTTAGAGACTAGTCTATGCATCCAAATTATACGTTTTCATTTGGGGTTATGGCCCGAACCCTAAAAGAATTATTTAATAATTAAAAAGAAAGGTTTATCAATTGCTTTACATATTTTAAAATTTTAAGATGATTTATATAACAAAAAGTTTTTACTACGCATCGAGTGCAAAATGACAAAAGATGGTTTACAATAAAATTTGAAAAACTTAGTCTCAAAGCAAATAATTGCTAGATAGCAGGCGATCTTATCTGTTTTTTATTTTCATATTGAGTTTATCAAATGCAATTCAAATTTTTTACCAAATTTTTAACAATGGAATTTCTTCATAGACATGGCTCCTAAAAAATATAAGCAAAAGGCCATTGTGGCTCCTCCTACTCAAGCCAAACAAACAGCCAATGACTACGCCATGTTGCTACAACCAAAATCTATTCCAATATCTAACCAAGTTTTAGCACTACGAGATTTTCCACCACTTACATTCAAAGACGCTATTCAACCTAGACCTCCTCCTTCACCACCAAGCATTCCATTGCTCATTCAATCACATCTCCTAGCCAATCAAACTATATTACTAAAACTCAGGTCCAACATATTGTAATGACGACTTATGTTCAACAACCACTACTCAGAGATCTCTTGACTCTCACCAGGCAAATATTTACAGACTCTTGTCTTTTCCATACTCCAGATCCAACCAAGGCTCAACAATATTTTGAGCTTATCTTTGTGGATTCCAGTTTAATTGAGATCTAAAATCACCGAAGTCCCAAAAATAATTCCATTACTTATTCAATTTGTAAAATTCTTAAGGTAAGGCAACTTTCTAAAACTGTCTTAACCCTTTGGACAATTAAACCTTTCACAATAAATTATTCTCCACCCAAATGCAACTACCAAGATTATAAGAATGCATGGTATAATGTCTTTTATTTGCATTCCTTTAGTTATTCTTAGTTTTTTAAAATTTGATAGTCAATGCCCCAAAGAACACCCTATCCCAACTATTTATCCAATTAAGTTGCAACAAGTATGCCTTCATTATGAGAAATTATGCAAAGACGTGCCCCCTTATTCAAGGGGTAACCTAGATTTAGAAGCTTATTTTGTTTACACAAGCAGTCAAGGCACAGTGTTCACATAATTGTATTCCCACACTTCCTTTAGATGACATGACTAGTTCCCCTTATGTATGTCTAGGGTAACTTGCAATTAACTTCTCAACCACCTTAGGTGTGCACGGGGTAGATGCACATGATATTAGACTTGGTATATTACAATGAGCTTCCTAAATTTTCTCGGGTAAGTGAGCAAGTTTTTCATTCCTTCACCATGTATATATATATATATATGCAGATACACGTGTCATGGTCCAGGAGTCGAAGTGTCAACAAGTAGTGATAGTTGTGCATGATGAATGTGCATGGGGATTTGTGGTGTCAAGAGAAGCTAGTAGCTAGAGCAGGATAAGCAGAGAGCTAATGTAGTAGAAGCTAGTAGATGTACAGAATGCATGTCGATAAAAGAGACCTTCACCCGGAGAAGGTGAAGCAGGTTCTTGGAGGGGGGCATTGAAATGACATGAACTCAGATATAATCTCATTGGTATTTGTGAGAAATATGCAATTGTGAAGGTTAGGGGTTCCTAATATTCACTGCAGAAATGGCCATTATAGGATATAAGTCTTTATAAGGGGAGCACGATGTCAAGGTCTCCACTGTTTCAAAGATTGTCCCAGTGTTAGTGTTAGGACGAGCTTTAGAGCAAGACACAAGGAAATGGCAAGTCACAAAGGTTATCAGAAACAGCGTCATGCACAATGATGTTGCACACTAGTGTGCTGAAAAGTCTCTAATGTTGCTCTGAAGTGAAGGTGTGGTAAGTCGATATATGTGTCAATAACCTGATGTGTAGCGAACAAGCTGAGCCTTGCATGCCACCATAAGATGTATGTGTGCAGATGCCGAGTTGCAAGAGAACCTATCAATTGTGCAAGCGTTGGCTCGGTGGTGAGCCTTATGCCATGAAGCACTCTGTATGCTGCTAGTTATTGACAGTGAGGTGCATGAACCACAAGGTTAAGGAGAACCATGCAAGACCAGTTGAGAACGTTGAAAATGTGTTAGAGATGATATTCAGATCCTTAATTTGACTAAGGTTGGCTTAGACTTGGAGATGCCTTGGCGAGCCCAGTCAACTTTTGCAATGTACTCCAAAAACCTGTGACACCAAGCATACTTGCAATAGGACAGGTCATTGACCAAGCTCAACACTCAGCCCTAGTCCTCTTAAGGTTAGGCCAAACCATCATGAAGTTACCCAATAAGGAAAAAGAGATCCTGACAAGCAATCACCAAATAAACTAAAAGAAAGTAAATACAAGAAGTATCATGCACTAGGGCCCCTCTTCAATTGAATTGAGTGAAAAACTGTATTTTGTCCAAATGGGAAAATTTGTGACCAGGGAGGCATGTCAAAATCAAAGAGTACTCACAGCAGCATGCCACCAACAGAGAGAGGCAATGTTCCAGACTTCGGTACATAAATACTTGTAGCAGCAACTTGAAGGCCCATTGACAATGCCTGTGAGTGTAAGGTGAAGTTTAGGGGTAAAGCTCCAGTACAACAATTTAGCCCAAAAGCCATTTGACCAAACATAAGGATCAAAGGGAATTACCATGCCAAGAAAGCTACTAAAAAGCAGCATCTTTCTTCCCACTTTGTCCATCAATGCCATTGCAATGATAGATCCTGAAGACATTTGATTAGGCAGCCAAACATCAATAGAAAATGCTCCAACATCTAGAGGAAGCACTGCAAAGATAGAGCTTCACCTGTGAAATTGGCAATTCCTATGAAGACATTTGCAACGTTTGACGGCACTCCCGCACTTCTAAACACAGTCGAAGAGAAGTAAAAAACAGCGTTTATACCAGATAGCTGTTGTAAAGCAAATAGGGTTGACCCAATAAAAACAACTGCAAAAGCAACTAGTGAGTACAACACATCTTACAAATTAGACTAAAAACAATTGAGAACATGCATCCTACGTAAAAATAACTCTATGAAACTACCTCTAAAATGGCGACCATAAATCAATTCTGAGAGCCTTACAGTATCTGTATCAGCACCAATGTCAGATTTTGACAATTCCATCATGGCAGAATTGACATGCGACCGTCCTAGAAGTTTCTCGAATTCAGTTTCAGCTTCAGCAGTTCTTCCTTGCTGCGTCACAGCAAACTATAAGAATTAATCATAAAACATTGAATGCCCCCATAGGTTAATCAGAATGCTCAATCAGATGACAATCATACGGCACAAGGCATGCCACAGCTTCCAACCAAGTCAGAGTATACACCAACTAGATCCATCACTTTTTACGATCCAGTAGTCAAGAACGTCTATGAGACAGCAGATGAACGGAAGAGGATTCTCATTCCTCAAGGGGTCATATCATTTCATTGTTTTCTGTCTCATGGTTTCTGGAATTATGGATAGAATTGGCTGTGGATCAGAATATGAACGGACAAGGTAAGCAGCTTAGCCAAGAACACAATATGAATGGCAAGCTTTGTTAATTCACACTTCAATGTTTCAGGTAGCAGTTCATCTGGGCTGGATATCATGGTACTTTGTTTTTGGAGGATGTAGCAGCGGGAACTCAAAACGTGCATTAGGTAAATGCTCCATTAATTTGTAGTTCAACTTCCATTCCCCTTCGAAGTGCTTTCAGCCTTTCTAAGCCAAAAAAAATCAATCATCTAAAAACATAAGCAAACCTTGTAAAGCCAATGTGGACTCTCAGCACAAAACATCATAGCAAGAGCAAGCAAAGCAGCCGGAATCGTTGACACCCAAAAGCACACCCTCCACCTTAGCATACATGTACCAACACAAATGGTTCAGCCATGAAAAGCTTACTAGCGGTAGCTATTAGAAGAAAGTTATGCATATGAATCATTTCTCTTACCAACCCGCAACTTCTTTCACAGGAATTCCAACAACCAAAGCCCCTGTCAGGCCAAGACATGTTGCAATCTGAATGAAGCCTCCATATGTTCCTCTCACATGAGCAGGAGAAATCTGTTCATAAATAATACGTCTAATAAATCCCCTCCTTCTTAGACAGCATGTATCACGCATAGATTGTATTCATTGTAAAAGAAAACAAAGTCATACCTCCGTCACATAGAGGGCTGCAACTGGGGGACCAAGACCCATCCCCACTCCAACCAACAGCCTGCCTAGTAGCATACCCTGTATCCTTTTAGAGATGGCACTGAAAAAAAAAGTCCTATCAGTTGGATCAATTCAATTGTTTCAAAATTTTTAAAGGGGAAGATAAGAAGCCCATCACCTCCAGGGTAGCACATCTGCGTCCAACACAAAATCCAAAGACGACATGCTTTGGACACACTGGACACATGTCAGTATGCTTAGCCACTTTCAGAATTTCATACTTTATTTTTTAGTTTGAACACATTAGAAAACTGATGGAGGCACGTTTAGGCTCTTTCTCAATATCAAAGCGAAAATTGAGGTCTTTAATACAAATTAATTACAGCCTAGTCTCTAGCTGAAGAGAACTACCCATTCAAACCCATCAAAACAGAAAGAGAAAGGGAGTTTGTGGGAGTTTAAATTCTCTTAACTAGAAATCAGAGAGGAGGAATGAGATCGAATAATGTTTTTCCAGGAAGAAAAACAAAGAACACAAGATTTTAGAATCTACGACTATTCTATCTGCATATGTCAATTGTCAATTTACTACAAATAATGTAGTTATATATATTCCCATTTTATGAAAAAAAAAACTATGAATTTGATAATAGAATCTCCAACGTATCATGTCCAATTTTTTTCATAAATAACATTTTCTGTGAAAAACTGAAGTTGACAATATCCAGTACAACAATATAGAAGCAGAGCATATCAACTGTTGCAACTTGCAAGGGGCTTACCTATGGCAATTTCTGACAGAAATCGCAACACTGACTCAAACCTTGATCAAACTTGTCAAGGTACAGGTTAATAAAATGGAGACAATAATTAAACAAATTGACCAGACACAACCCCTCCCGACTGAAAAATGACACAGTATGACCTGTTTAACATTCACATAAAGTAATTCTAGCAATATGCCTACAACCCAAATAGATTGAAATACGAATAATGTTAGTTTTTTAAGCAGTCATCAATGGTTGCCTGATACATATTGTTAACTATCTTTTAACACTCATGATATCCAGTAATCCAGAAAAATTCCTAATATACTACCAAATGTATATATTTTCAAACAATCTATCTACTTACCGTAATTAATAATAACAATTCAGTTGGAACATGCCAAGAAGGGAGTAAGTTTGTTCAAGCTCAAAGTAATTTTTGAGAGAAGCCTGTCTGGACACAACTTGAACTCAATTCAAAACCATACAACTACCAGCCCTAATATCAAGAACAGAGAATGGGTGCTAATTTCAAGAAAAGAATGGAGAGAGCGACAGAGCCATGGTAGACAATCGGTTGTTGCTAGCAGGAGAAAAGAATCCATGGAATATCAAAGAAAAATATTGTAGTGTCATAGAATAGAAGAAAGGTAACTAGTAGGGGCATATTTGGCTTGCTCAGCAAGAGAGTTTTCAATAGCAGACATCCAAGAAAAAAAACCCTACAGGTCTATCGTATGCAATGGATGAAATGAACCAGCAACAGCCACCTTTAATTTGGAAAAGAAAATAGAAAGCAACCACCTCTCCTGGATTTCATTGAACAAACACTAGCTAATTAATCCTGCTTATTGATTCTAGAAACTTTTCAGCCACAAATATAACATTTGGAAAAAGAAAATAGATAGAACGAAATAAGCTGATGTTAAAGCTGCCAGAGGTATCATTACTAATGAATATTATTTCGAATAAATGCTATATTTGTTGGTGCTTCATTGGATTTCTAGTCATATGAACCTTTCTACCCTCACAACCTCTTTCTTGAAGAAAACAATGTCCCTGTTATTATCCCAATCACACCTAAGGCCTCAAACAAACCATCAAGCATATCATGCAAGCATGCAACATAAGTTGTGTATAAAAGGAGACTTGTAAATTAACAATATTGGATCAGTTTATGGCCAATAGTTACACTGAATAACTTTTTCTCCAAAAGAAATTACATAAATCCTACCTTATAGAAGCCCCAATAATCATGGGCAAGGCACAGAGCTGAAATGCTCTACGGCGTCCAATGCCATCCACAACCCAGCCACTTAAAAGAGAACCCACAAAGGCACCACCAAGGCATGTACTCACCACAAAGCCTTCATGTGGATATCAAGCTACTAAGTCAGACAAAATCCAAACACCAAATAAGAAAAATATTTAAGCATAGAGATTATCACCTTCAGCTAACGCGTTCCCATTGAAACCAAGATCTGAAGAAATGCTTTCCAGTGGTTCATTAACAACTCTGAACAAACAACAAATCCACATGGTCAACACTAACTTCAATTTAGAGCACCCCCACCCAAAGCCAACAACAATAACGGCGGCAAACAAGCAATTGGAAAAAAGGGCTATGTTGAATAGCTTGAACAAACCCAAGATGGTATCCAAATAAAAATGAGGATATTGTTGCAACAAGTACATGCAGGAACGAACGCTTCAAAGAAGGCTTTGTGCTTTCTTGCCACATTCCATTCTGTAAGAGAGCTAAACAAAACATAAAAATCATCTCAGAATCCCCTTTTGCTGCTTGAATCAAGACATTAATATTCCAGACTTTCCTTTCTAACATTAAAAATAACCTATGTTAAAATAGAGTGCCAAGTACTTAAACTATTATTTTTAACTGAATACATAAATATTAAACTGGAATAAAAATATATATATATCAAACTCTCCACCCTATCACTCCCCCCTCCACCCCGCAGCATGGAAAAAAAGGCAAAAATCCATAGAAATGAAGACTAACAATAGATATATATCTCCATTCATGAAATAATTTCACTAGCACCGGGGTAGTCATGTATGGATCTGCAACACACATCATAAGGATTCTAAACCTCCATTTAGATCCGGAATTGGATGGAAAGTTCACAAATAACAAAAGGTGGCATATTAGTTCAATAAACACCAATATTTTTATCATATTTGAGAAATTAGGGGAGTCAGCTAGCCAATAACCTAGTCCAAAATCACAAAACTACACTACAGCCTCCCCATCTTATCTTAACTACCAAAAAAGTATATTCCATCACTGGAATCTGAATAGAGTCTAAAAGACAAATCCTGTTTAAGAAGAGAAATTCATTGTGAAAATTATCAGAATCAAGGAACAATGATTTAAAAACAATCATATCAACCTTCACATCCTTCCAGCTAACAACAGCAGATGTACTCAAAACAGCGGTAAAATGACACCAGGTTGAATTTCCCAATTATTGATCCAACTATAATTGCAATAACAGCTGAATTCGCTACAAAGAGAGTGAGAAATTATCATCCAAATGTTTGAATGACTATCATGGTCACCTGAATTTTCTTCTGTGTTTATTGTATCTACGTAGTCTCTTGAAGACATGAGCCTGTATGTTGACGATCGCATGCCCCCTTCAACTTAAACGCTTGGCCAGATATTGGGTAATACTAAAATAATACAAAAATTTTCGTCAGAATAAAAACTTTACATTTAGCCAGCAAAATATTACGATTTTCACATTTACCCCCCTTCAATTGTTCTAGCAAGAATGGACAACAACGTCGGATTGTTGCCGTACTTACAACCGCTCGGCACAGAGAGGAAATATCCTCTCTCAGCAGAGCTTCGGGATCATTTTGCATCTTTTTCTTATGAATTAACCAATATCAGACGGTTATTTCGAATTGAGTAAGTAACGAATCAATCTGACGAAGGGATAAGGAAAAATATTTATAGAAAGAGCGATTTAAACATGCAAAATATATCTTAAAAATTATATGCAAGAAGATTAGGAAAACAAATCTAAATAATTCAAAAAAAAAAAAAGGCTGAAGCTGAACTGAACAAACAGTCGTTGAACAAATCTTTTTGGTAACAATTGAACAACACTCTCTATTCCTTTCGACAATTCATAGAATCAATCACTGATAGAAATTTAAAATACAAGGAGAAAACGAAATTGCAAGATACAAGGGAAACGATACAAAAAAGAATAAGGAAGTCGAGGCTCCATACATGATTTACCTAGTGACAATCATAATGATTGCGGAAGCGGCATAGGTGGAACCGTAGAATCTGTGTTTTCTGAGTAGTTTTTGCTTCGTCGGAAGGAAGAGGAGAGGAAGGTACGCGAAGAAGTCGATTTAATCTGAAAAGAATTTCTAATATGATTAAATCTGTAAAGAACTTTTCATATGAAAATAAAGAGTTAAATGGCTGATCTTTAAACATTAAAAAAAAAGGTCGATTTACAACCATATTATTAATTTAATTGATTAAAAAT